>JAADWY010000018.1:0-108338 GCA_023336355.1 Pythium dissotocum | reverse complement strand
TCGATGAACGCGCGCACGGCGTCGCCGTGGTCGTTGTACAGGCTCGTGAGCTCGTCAAAGTACTCGATCGCCTGGCCGCCGTACTCGACCACGAACTTGTACTTGCTTTCCTCGAGCTTGGCGCGCAGGCGCGTCTCCGTCTTCGTCTCCGTCGACGTAACTTCGGTCTCGATCGTCTCAGTCACAATCGTCTCCGCAGAGCTGGTCGTCGTGGTCATCTCGGTCTCAGCAGTCGCCGTCATGCTTGCTGCCTGGTTGGTTGCTGCGGGAAGTCGATGGAATTCGTTTGAGAAAGCCACACAAGTTGCTGCTTGCTTGCAAATTGTGTTGTGACCTGCCTTCTTTCACTTGGGACGCAGCACGCGTGGGGTGAATCGAACCGCAAAGAGACGGAGGAGGAGGAACGCCAAGGAACTTGCCATGAATGACGTCGGGGCCCTCGCTTTCCCCAGGCACGTTCAAGCTCGACTGTCATTCTCCGTAGCATACAACGGGTTGTAAAAGTGAACTTCAGGGTCGCCGGGGGAGTTGACGATATGGCTCGGGAGTTTACAACATGACGTCACATGCGCGCTCTCAATAGAGGACGCTGCCTCTCGATGACCAAGCTGCCCTGCACGCGACACCGGCGCAGCGTCGATCGAAGAGTAGATGTTGAGATGTGCGGACGCGAACGTGGATCTCGAAAGAACCCTCCGTGACGCGCTTAGCAAAGGTGGGTGACTTTGTAGCCCTTGAACACTTGGAGGAAGTGTGCTTCGAAGTGCTATGTAAAACGAGTGGGTTCATCTCTTGGTGCAAGGTCTTGGCTGCCTGGTGGGCCTTCGACCCGACTCCCTACACGACAACAGGATACTCGGCCAGCTGCTTCGATCACCAACGTACCGGAACCGTGTAAATCAACGTGAAGTGGTGCTACTGGTACCACACTTTTGGTACCGTGCAGCATCTGGCGGAGTAAACTTGGGAGCAAACAAGTCCAAGTTGAGTCAAGTGTGATTGCCTTGGTCGCTCCTCTCGCGGCTTCGCTGGTTTGTTTACCCTTTCCGTGCTACATCAGCCGAGGCGAGTCGCCATGGGAATGGTAAACAAACGCTGGGACGCAGAGCCAGAGTCGCTGTGGCGACTTCCTGTTGGTTAGAATTGTCGACAAACTGCGTGCATCAAAAGATCCCTACACCGACGGCTGCGTAAACCAGTGCGTCACTGGATCTGGTGCACGGCCCATTTGTGGACGTCGCTACTGATTTCCAAAACTGCATTCTCGACGCGGAGGAATGGACCTTTCGATGTGGATCGCATCATGGGACCTTCGTCTACCAGTGCGAGTCGCGTCACGACTCACGCGTCACAGGGGAATGCGTCGACGTTGGCGCGTCATCATAATGTCGTCCCAACTCTGTTGGTCTGTTGTGTTGCACGAATGTCGTCGGATAAAAAACCTCACGAGGCACTATCGTTTTCACGATAGTGACATGTCACTGGGGGAACTGCCACTGAGCTGAACTACAACCAGGCGGGGTGCTCCAGTGGCAAAATGGAGCTCAAGTCGCTGTCGCTGCATGAGAAGCTCACGTACTTCTACTGCTCGTACGTGAAGGAGGAGCCCGTGGATCATGAGGTCGACAACGAGGCCATCCGCCTGTGGGAGAAGATCAAGATCTCACGCCGTAAATGCCGCGACCGTGTGACGTACCTTCTCAACCAAATCGAGAACGTGTCGTCGGCGCGCATCCACCATTTGGACAACACTTTCAAGGCCAAGCGCGAGCTCGTACTGTTAGCCGAAGGCACGATCGGCAGCTCATCCGCTACTAACACGCGATCGACGAGCGTGCTCCAGCAAGTCGACGCGGCGCGCGTCAACAACGAGCTCCTCCAGGAATGCGGCGCGTTGACAGTGTTTGCCGCCCACTTCCAGCGGTCGATCCACGCCTTCCGCTCGCTCAACTTCCAGCACTTGGACATCGAGCAGTTGGAGGCGATGATCCGCGACTTCCAGCAGAACATGGTGCTCATGTATCTGCTCATCCTGTTCAACGCGAACCGTCAGAACGCCGTGTTTGACCGCCAGCTCTTCGTCATCGGAACGTCGGATCCATCGTACACACTGGTCGCCATGATCGACTGCCTCGTGCAACTTAACGTGCTGCCGGGCTTCCCTATCAAGCGCCTGTTGATGCTGTTCTACGAGTGGTTCTCTGTCGTGCTTGGTGATGCGTCGTCGCTCGACAAACTCAAGCTGCTCCGGAAGAGTAACCACCCGGAAACCGATCCAGCGTGGATCGCATCGGAGCAGAAGGGAATCCAGCTATGCAAAAGCTTCAAGGCATACACGGATACGGCTACAATTGACGCGCAGGATCCGTTCTTCCTGCAGAAGAAAAAGTTCGCCAAGCTACGGGAGCAGATCCACAACAAGTATCTGCACGTGCCTCACCACGAGATGAAGACGCAAGAGTCCAGTGACGTCGAGCTGGCTTCGGCCCCGCTGAGTGCGTTGGACGACGAGTGGGAGTCGCGTTGTGAAGAGATCTACCGCTTGTTTCTCTCGCGCATGCACGACCTCACGACGTTCCTGTCGAACCTCGTCATTTTGTCGTGTGGGTCGGCTCTGAACGCTCGAGATAAGAAGACTTTCTTCTCGAGACGTCCGTCCGCGGCAGAGCAAATGGCCTACGGCATCAACGACCTCAACCCGCAGTTCGATGCCCCCGAAAACGGCGATGGACTCTACTGGAAGTGGATTTTGCGAGAGAAGCTCGTGGTGCTCGACGTCTCGACGTTGTTGATACTCCTGCTTTTCAAGCATTTTCGATGCAGCCACATCTGCAAGGGCGAGTACCTCATGCACTTCTTCTTGGACGCGAACTTGATGGGCACGTTGACCAAGTTCATGAACAAGGACCTCGCCACGTATCTTCAGGTCACGAGGCAGGACAACGACGAAATCCGAACAGGCTTCTACGCCCTCGAGCACGAGCTGCGCAAGCAGAATATCCGAAGCGATGACAAGCAAAACGAGTTCGCTGTCCAGTCAACGCGAATTGTCACGAGCATCCTCCGCATTCTGCAGAAAATGACCAAGCGCAAGCCCAACGTGATTAAAAACGCTCTCTGTCGATCGTCATCCATCGTGTGGCTCAAGGTACGTACGTACCCATGGCAGACTCCTGGTTCGTTACTATCGATCTCTAACTTATTTGCTTTCGCATCACGTAGCGGGTCGTGTCTCTCAACGTCGAAGTCCCAAGACTGTACGCACTGAAGCTGGTCAAGTCGCAAGCCAAATATCTTGGCCACCAGGTACGACTAGATACCTTCAATGGTTGATTCACTGCCCACGACTTACACGCTGGCTGTGTTCATTAGTGGGTGCGCAAGTATACGTGCTTCAACTTGCTGACGGACGTGTACCTCTACGTCCGACCCGCACTCAACGACGACTGGCTCGAGTACGAAGACGAAGACCCCATGAAGCCGCCTTCTCAAGACTCGATCGAGCGCCTGCTGTTTGGAGAGATGCAGGCGTACCACCACAAGTACTACTGGGAAGTCATCGGCGCGAAACCTCTGCCAGTCGGAGCCTCGCTCGTCGTGGAGGGCCACAAAGATCTCGCGCAGCACACTTTCGACGTGGAAGGCGGCCGAATGGCCAAGTTTTTCAACGAACTCAAGCTCGAAGCCGTCCAATTTTGCCAGCAGTACGAGAAATGGCTCGACCAGGAGAGCCTCACGAGCGACCAGTCAGCCTTTACAGCACCGCTGCCGATTCCATTTGCGTAGACGGAAATGGAGTTCTGAGGCCCAAATGGGCGATCTCTATCTACTGTATTCCCTTGGTTGTTTGTTTTCTTGCTACTACATCTTCTATCCCCATGATACATTCCCTAACTTTCTTTTTCTAACGATTGTTCACGCATCCACATAGCGGAACGATACCAAAACGGCACGAGCGTTGAGCTCTAGTGAACTCCACGCTGGGTCGATGAGATGTGATAAATCAGCATCATCGTCGAGAACTTCGCGCGGCGAAAGCTGTCGAACTGGTAGTGGCGCTCTTCGCAGTTCTTCAGCATTTCGCCACGGTAGTCCAAGAACGGACAGCTGATGGACAGCTCTTCCGCTTCTTCGCACGACTTGACAAATGCAGGAGGATCGATCTTGGAACCAACATCGCTCTCCTTCTTGCACGTCGTGCACACAAATACTTGCTCGTCGCCGAGTCTCCAGTGTGATTCGTTGATCATCAGACACTTGCAGCTCGAGCACTTCGGCTGAAGTGCGATGACGAACAGAGACTCGCGCGAAAGTCGAACGGATTCGACCAACTTCTTCCGGAATTTCTCACCGCGAAGACTCGCCTCGTAAGCTTCCTTCGTCAACTTTCCTCGCTTGGGCGGGTTTGCATGGAGACGTTCGACCTCTGACGCCCAATAGTCGCCATCAAAGTATGGTGGCAACTGCTTGTCGAGGTTCGCTTCGAGGTTTTCGAAATCCGTGGCGTACAGATCTTCACAGGAAAACGCGACACCAGCTCCCTTCGCCTTCTCGGCCATCGCGAGGTACCACTGCAGCAACCGGTCCTTCCCTGGGTTCTTCTGGAACGATGGGTGACACCAGTAAATGAAATCACCCCCTCGCGTAGTCGGACACGCCCAAATGTGCGCGTACTCGAATCTCTTGGCCTTGCAGAAGCCCAGATACGAAATGAGGATTTCGTGGAAGAGCTTCGTGCGAATGTGGCGAGGCCGCATGTACACCAGACTGTCGATGTACGCAATGTACGTCCGGTTGCGGTTGGCCACGACAGCAGCCTCTGCATCGTATTCTTGAACATACCTGGAAGCAAAAAGTTGTCAGGAACGGAGTTCGACTTCACTGACGAACGCAACCGGAGCTTACATTGAGAAGATGCAGACCTCCACACCATCGATCTTCTGGAAGACAAAGATCGCCCTCGAAATATACTCCATGGTCTCCGGATACTACAGAAAAGAAGAAAATGTTAGTGAAGAAGCGGACCTCATCTCTAGGCAAACAACATACCTGCTGGGTTGCTGACTGGAAGTGCTCGCGAACGATTGGGCTGATGGTGCACTGCGCCTTGATGTCCGAGGCGACCTTGATGATGATCGACTCTGCTACCACGGATTCACCGGCATCCTCAAGGAAGCGTCGAATCCAGGACTGCATAAAGTTAGACAACGGCGTTGACTTGAGTTGGGAGCTCGTACGACACGCTGGTCTTGCCTCATGCATGCTTTCACCAAAGTCCTCGACATCTTCAGCTTGGAGGTAGTCCAACACTTTCTGCTGCGCTTCTCCGTCAAAGCCCAAGACTCTCGTGAACTCCTTCAGCATCGGCTTGCGCTTGACGATCGGACTGTGCGAGCCGACGGATGACATGAGGTCACGGTGCAGCTTCATGGGAAACTCCTCCACGGAAGTCTCACTGACCACAGTTTCGAGCTCATCCCATGACGATACAGACGAAGAGTCGTCCAGTGTCTTAAGACGGCACAGCGGACACGAATACGGCGAGTCTTCGTCGTCTTCAGCGTTCTCGTAGACGTTGAACAGCGCGCATACTTGGTGCACCCATCCATCGCACGAGTCACACTGAACCCATGGCTCCGTGAGCTCGTCCACAAACTTGGCCTTGACAAGCTCCTGCTTCGACAGTTTCGCCGTCGATTCGTCGCCTGTTGGGTCGTTTGGCTTGAGCGTCACGACCTTTGGAAGGGTCGTGTGGCACTTGGCGCACCAGTAGCTGAGTCTGTCATGGGTCGTGTAGTACACCGAGTGGCGCTTGATCAGTTGCTTGCATGGTCCGGCACACATGATCAGAGGCGGCTCAAAGTTGATGCACTTCTCATTGCAGATGCCGCAGACGTTCGCAAGACACGACGCGCACGAGTGTTCCTCACGACGCTTGTCCTGGGCAGCCTTCTTCGACTGGTATCGTGTGTACTCGACTTGGAACTCCTTGGACAGTAGCTGCGCACACTCGTGGACGACGTGGCCGGGCGGATTGAACAGACACGCGTTGCTGAACACCAACTGGATGTCGGCCACGCACGCTTCCACCGAGTCGTACTCGAGGTTGAGGCACTTGGTCTTGACGAGCGTGAGGTCCATAGGGTGCTTGACGATCTCAAAGTAGTGAGGGATGTTCCACTCGATGGGGTCCACACGCACGTTGAACAGTCCGTGATTGTACTTGTGGAACATGAGCCGCGTGACGATGGCGATCATGGGGCGCAGGAACACCTCACGCCGCACATCGCGAAGATGCTGTCGGATCTGCTCGGCGTCGGCGACGTCCAGCGGAGACAGCAATCGCGCTGGCGCTTGCGGACGACGTGGACGCCGCAAAAGCGGGGTGTCAGTACGGGCGTCTTCCTCCTCAGCAGCAGTGCTTCGCTCGTCGCGCTTGAGCTTCTTATCGCATGGACGATGGAGCAGCACGCTGCAGTCGTCGTCTGCCAGCGCCGCCGCCGCCGATCGCTTGTGGTGGTTCGACGACGCATCCGGCGAGCGCTCGTGGGAAAACAACACGTCCAGTGGGTCCACCGGTTCTACCGGCTCGGGCTTTCGCACTTCCTTGCGAGACGCCTCCTGCGCTGATACTACGCATACGTCATGTAGTTGCTTACACGTCGCGGTGGCGGCGGTGGCCGTGGACGCGTCCTCCACATACAGCGCCTGCTGCGAGTGGATCGGCGTGCGTTCTTTCGCGCCATTTACGCGGCGGCCTTCGGATGCGGGTGCTGCATGGTCCAAACCCATGAGGAAAGCGACAGAATGATTGTTTTGTCTTGCTGGTTGTATGGGTCGTCTGCTTTCCCCGCCAACCCGCGACCAGTTTCGAGTTTGCAGACTGGGGGGCAAACTTTTGTGTCCGTCGTCGGCTCGGAGTTTTCTTTCCCCCCCCTCCCCCGCCTCCTCTCTTCACTGTGAAAGCGGAGCGTGTGGTGGAAACAATTTTCGAAAATTCTCGACTGGGAACGGGCGGTTGTGGCTCGGTTTCTTCGCTTGGGTGGGTTTTCGTGGTGGTTTTCCTGCACTTGTTCGGACGGTGGGCAGACCCGAGAGTGTTGGTCGATTGAGCAAAAACGCCGCCGTTTCTCCCCGTACAAAACCCAAGAGAACAACGAGATGAGGAACAGTCGCCCCATCGTCGGACCCGTCTCTTCGCAAAAACTGCTGGCAGCGCCCAACGGCCCAGCCTGTGTTGTATGGGTCGGGTTTAGTGAGCTGCAGACCCGATCAACAGAGCGCGGTCAGGAGAGCAAGGGGTTTGACCCGGGAGACACTATTAGAAACGGGTTTGGACCCAGATCTTTTTCAAAAACTGGGTTGGCGCCAAGGTGGCGAATATTGATTGGATAATTTGGCCAGTCAAAACGACGCTGGGTTGCTTTTCGCTTTGGTGACAATTCATGCAGCTGAGGTGGACTCCACAGCTCAGCACAACCAAAACAAACCCACACGAATTCTCGTTCTCGAAGAATGCGATCGTCCACTTGTCACTGATGGTGCTGCTAAAGTACCGGTAGCACAGTCGCGAGCTGAGAAAGCGGGGCCCTCTAAATCGCTGCTCTCCGGTTCAAATTGATCTACCGAACCGCAATTGTGGATCGCAATTTTAAACCCAGCAGATGTTTTGACACTTTCGTCCCTTGTTGGAAGGTGGACTTTCCCTTTTCTTCCATAGTAGGGGACTAGTCCCTTATTGGGATCCCCATGAAGTGCATTGAAGTCGTGTGGCATCGTCGTTCTCCATCCTGACGCAGACGACGAAAAAGGGAGGAAAGCAAAGGGCAATCTCGCGCTCGAGAATCGACTTTGCGTGGAAGCGACTCGGTGGCAAGCGACGCCACTTCGTGTGTGTGTACGTGTGCTAGTACCGCATCTGGGCATCCCAGTTTTGCCCCAGAAACATGGACGGAAGTTCAGCCTACTTCGGCGACGACTTCGGTCAAAAAATTGACCTGACGGTGCGCATCCGCGAAATCTTGCGGAACTACCCCGGTACGTGATGCGTGATAGCATGTATTCGTCTGTGCGAGTCTAACATAAGTGGTGGCGTATTTGTTCGTGTAGAGGGTACATCGATTTTCAAGGAGTTGGTGCAGAATGCCGACGACGCGGGGGCAACCGAAGTTGCGTTTTGCCTTGATCTTCGTCAACATTCGATGGAGCACCTCGCGTACAACAAAATGGAGAAGTTCCAAGGTGAGCGAATATGGTATCTTGGGTAGGCTACAACATGAGCGGGATCTGACTGTAGTTTTCTCATTACAGGTCCGGCGCTTGTCGTGTACAACAACGCCACTTTCTCGGACACGGACTTCCAGTCCATTCAGGTTTGTTGGCTCCCGAGTTGCATCCAACAGGCGATGGACGCAAGTGACATAGTACTAATCCTTTGTAAACCCACAGCGTATCGGCGATTCCCTCAAAAAGGACACGTCAAAAGGGTGGAAGACCGGGCGTTTTGGCGTGGGTTTCAACTCTGGTATGCCAATACTCTCGTCGTCCATTCCGAGTAGTATCTAACTCTGATATCAATATGGTGCAGTGTATCATTTGACGGACCTGCCAGCATTCGTGAGCGGTTCGCACTTGGTGTTCTTCGATCCTCAGGTATGAGCTGGTTCTTGCCGGCACCTGATCTTGTCTCCTATATGCTAACGGTGATTTCCCCAGGCGTGTCATTTGCCCAACGTCAACCCCAGCAACCCGGGCAAGATGATCGACTTCGTATCTCACCCTGAGCTTGTGCTGAACTACCCTGATCAAGTCGCACCATTCCGGATGTTTGGATGTGACTTCGAGCGCCCATTTGATGTAAGTGGATCTGGTCGACTGTCATTTGAAGAGGACCCAAGTCATTAAACTTCCTATATTGTAGGGTACTCTGTTTCGCCTAGCTCTTCGCTCGGAGGAACATGCACGAGAAAGTCGGCTGTCGAGTCGCCCCCAGTCAACGGAGCACATGATGGAAATGCTGTGCGAGTTCGAAGAAACGATTCATCTCGTGTTACTATTCCTGCGCAACGTATCGGGCATCAAGTTGATGACCTGGAAGGATGGCGAGACAGAGCCGACGCTTTTCTGTGAAGCGTCGATCAGCAATCTGACGGACGACGTTCGAGCAAAACGGTCGCTCCAAGCCTCTATAGTGAGCACGATTACCAACGAGCGACGCACGTTCGACTCTGAAGGTATGATTTCTTTACTTCAATTTGTTTATCTATCTCTAACGCGCTTGTGTTTCAAGGTCAAGCATGCGACTACCCCATCGATATTGCGATTACCAAGGCCACAAAGTCGACAGAGCATGCACGATATGTGATCGCGAACCAGTTGGGCGGCGGAAAATGTTCACAAATCGCGAACGATCCTGCCAACGCCAGCCAGCAGCTGGTCCCGTGGGGAGGTGTCGCCGTTCGCATCTCTGACTCCCAATCACCCCCCGTGACTGAGGAAGGACTCGCTTTTTGCTTCCTCCCCCTTCCGACTCACACGTACTTGCCCGTTCATGTAAGTAACATTCATTGGAAATTGGGTGATACCTCAAGTCATTTGACATGATGGGTGTTCGATATGATTAGGTGAACGGGTACTTCGAGCTGTCGTCGAACAGACGTGATATTTGGTTCGGAGAAGGACTGAGTGGAGAAGGTCTCGTCCGAGCACAGTGGAACATGGCGCTCCTCGAGGATGTCGTCTCTCCATGCTATGCCCGGGCATTGCTGCTGCTTACTGATGGAAAGTCCATGACGGCAGAGTTTCACGCAACTTTATTCCCAAAAGTGGTGCCGCCTGCGCCATGGGACGCCGTCGCTCAGTCCGTCTTGGATCTTGTTCGCGTGAAGCCATGCCTGTTCTCTCCAGTGGATGGAGGAGTTTGGAGTACTCCTGCGAAAGCTTTGATCGTGAAGAGGACTACAGAAGACTACGAGCGATTCGTGCGGTGGCTACAAGAAGATGGCGTGCGCGTGGTCTCAAATCTATCCGAAGAAGCAGAAAACGTGCTCGTCAAGCTCGGCGCTGTTCCCACGTTCCTCAAGCCAACCACGCTACGCTCCGAGTACAAGCTTCGATCATCTAAGCACGCAGGGAATCAAGGCGCAATCAGGACGTTGATCTCGTTTCTCGTCGCGGATGTTACTCAGAAGACGCTGGGTGAACTCGTCGGTGTCAAGCTGTTGCCACTTGGTGATGGCACCTTGGGCACCATTCAAGAAACGCGAAAATCTGGTAACGCTGCCTCACTGGACTATCTGTGTTCGATGGGCTTTTCAAGAGCGCATTCGATGACAGCACTCCGGAGCACTGGCGGCGATGACGTTGAGAGTGCCCTCAACTGGCTGTTCGCCCATCCAAACGCTGCACCTCTCTCCACACAAGTCGAGTCGATGGCATACTTCATCCCGACTGCTGACGAGCGCCGTATTTTGTTCAAGGCTCAACAGTACTTCGTTGAAGTCGACGCGCTGCCCGAGGCCGCAGTAAAGCTACTGGTGTCTGCTCAAGCGCAGCAAGAACTGAACGTCCGTCAAATCGACATGGAAGTGTTTGTGGATCTACTCGCAGTCGTCCTGCCGCAGGAGTGGTCCGGAAAGGCATCGATTCCGTGGGAACCGGAGAAAGAAGCTTACCGTGCCTTCGATGAAGAATGGTTTCGACTATTGTGGCGGTACATCGGCCCGTCGAATCGCCTCCAACATCTTCAAGACAAGTGGCCAATCCTCCCGACCGAGTCAGGCGTGTTGCGATTGCTGAGTCCAACGTCTGGTGTTGTGAGCCCGGAGCTCCTTCCGCCAAGTTGTCTCGCTGCATTGATCAAGATCGGCGTTCCAGTTCTGTTGAAGAACCTTTTTGCAACCGTCCAACCGCATCCCGATGTGTGGAAGTTCGTGAATCAACCAACCCCGAGCGGCGTCTTGTCGAGCTTGGTCGAGTTGTGTGAAGCTCCGGTTTCTGAAGTCAAGACAGCGTTTGGCAGCGTAACAAGACCTGAGCGTGATCAGCTGAGAAGTTTTCTGTTGACGGACTCGTGTGAGGACCTCAACGATACGCAGAAGATGGTTTTCTCGAAGCTGCCAATCTTCGAAGGCGTCACGGCAATCGATCGTCTTGACGAGTACGATGCGTTATGGACCGATGCTGACGATCACGAGGAAGCTCTGAATGGCTATTCGCCAACCTTCGTGGGCTTGTATTCGGCGACAAGGCGATCGGTGAGAGTGATCTGTCCCGGAATCAAGTGGACGTTGCTCGACGACAACTTTCTCATGGTCAAAGGAGACGACAAGTCCATGATCAGCGCTTTGGAACGCTTCGGTGTTCGCGTGATTTCAAGAGCGAAATGTTTTGGCGAGTTCCTCATTCCGCGACTCGAAAGCATGCCAGCGGCGTCGAGAGTTGACTTCGTGTCCCAACTACTTCAAGAGCTGGGTACTCTTCTAGCGGAAGATCAAGACGGAGATCTTGCTCGGTTGATTGAGACGTCGGCAATTTTCCCTGCTGTGAACGGCGACATGAAACGCATCATCGATTTATTCGACCCAGAAATCGACGAGTTCAGCAAAATCATGGACGACTCCTTTTTCCCGGCCATAGAACTGCAAGACCCGCAACCACTCTCAGTGCTGCGCTCGCTCGGCTTACAGCGGCATTTATCGAGAAGATCTGTTCTCGATCTCGCGTGCTCCCTCGATGCAGATCAATCGAAAATCCTTCAAGGGGGCTTATCTTCGCAGGATGAGAGTGAGCTTGGATCCATGCTTCGGGGGCGCGCTACCGAGTTCTTCAGGTATCTGGACTCGTACATCGATCAGCTGGTCAGTATTTCGGCGCCTCCAGCGAAGGCCCAGAAGAGAAATATCAAGACGAAGGGCCTCAAGTTGTGGCGAACAATGGTCGGTGATGAGAGTAATGCAAAGGACACGAGTGCGGCCAAGGCTCAGTCTGAAGAATCTGAGCGACGAATCAGTGAGCAAAACGAGATCGATGACTTCGTCGCGAAGCTGAACGTGATATCGTGGGTTCCCGTCTCCGATCAGAGCCCTCATCCAGCCATACCTTGGTGCAGAGAGGATTCACGGGTTGTTGTCGCCGCGCCGGGGCAAACTCGACTACCAAGGGATCTCGGTTTGTGCTCATCGCAGTTTTACATCGTCGGCCTTCCAATCCACTCTGACATCCTTCGCGACAAGTTCCAGTGGAGTGAACCAATTCCAGTTGAAGTGATCGCTCAGCAGTTGAAAGCGATAGCGCTCACCGCCATGGAAGGACCCGGAGACCGACAAAGATCTCAAATCGTGTGGCCCATCATGTTTGAGATCTACAAGGCGTTATCTCGCTTCTTCGAACAGGAGGCTACCGGTGCCAGAAGAGGGGCTGTGCTCGCATCTCTCGGTGGTGATCTGCATTACGTCTGGGTTGGCGGGCGTTTCGTTGCACCACATCGCGTTGCACTGAGCACAGTCGTAAATGCCGAGCCATACTTGTTCGCAACTCCGAGTGAGCTGGTGCACTTCCGCCCGTTCCTGAAGGCGATTGGGGTACGAGAGCGCTTCACGATGAACGACTATGTGAACGCTCTCGCGGAAATGCATACGCAGTCGCTTACACCGCTACCTTCTGAAGAGCAGGGCGCTAGCCTGATGCTGTCGAAGGATGAGCTGGTGTCTGCCATTGGGCTTGTGCAGCTCATCAGCGACACTTTGGCACATCACAGTGATTACGAGCTCTACGTCCCGGATGCAAACGGTCGCTTAGGTCGCTCTGTGAACCTCACGTTTGATGACGCTCCATGGTTGGACAAGCGAGACGTCGATGTCACCGCTATTCAATTCGTTCATCCGAAGATATCGAACGAAGTAGCCATGAAGACTGGGGCCAAGTCACTGCGGGGTCAGTTGCTGCACGCCAATCAATCCGAGTCACTCCAGTTCTCAATGGGACAGGAGGTCGAAGCGTTCGGTCAAAGTGAAGCCTTGACGAAGCGTATTTCGCATATCCTCGAGCAGTATCCGGATGGCCCACACATCATCAGTGAGCTCATTCAGAACGCCGACGACGCCGGTGCAACACGCGTGTGCCTGCTCTACAGCGACGTCACGTATGGAACTTCCTCTCTTCTCAGCCCGGCGATGGCAAAGTGGCAAGGACCAGCTCTCTACTGCGTAAGTACTCTCTGCTTATTCTCCTCACCCCTCGAACTTACTCAAATTGTTTTTCTAGTACAATGATGCCGAATTTCAAGAGAGCGATTTCATAAGTCTGGCGCAGATCGGCCAAGGAGGGAAGTTGCAGAAAGTATCAACGACGGGTCGATTCGGGCTGGGGTTCAACTCTGTGTACCATTTCACGGACTTGCCGTCAGTTTTATCGGCGAACTCGCTGGGTAAGTGATTGTGCAGTTGCCGTCAACCGAGATCAGCGTGTCTAACAGTTGTTTCATGCAACTAGTCATGTTTGATCCACACGCGACTCATCTTCCCGGCATCACTCCTGCAAATCCTGGCATCAAAGTGCGGTTTGCCAATTCCAGTCTGCCGAAGCAATTTCCTGATCAATTCGAGCCGTTCAAGATGTTCGGGTGCGACTTCACAAGCCACTTCCACGGCTCGCTGTTTCGTTTCCCGTTGCGACACGAGGGTCTCGCGCCGTCGAGTGAAATCAAGCAGCGGGCGTACGCGAAAGAGCAGATTCAAGACCTGTTCGAAAGCTTTCGCGCAACGATCGCTGACGCCATGATATTCCTCCGCAACGTTCGCAAAGTGGACGTCATGATCCAGCTTAGCCGTGAAGAGGCGCCAGAGCTTCTTTTCTCTTCAGAAGTGCCCGAGAACGAACGAGGAGAAGCCTGGCGACAAATTGACCGATTCGTCAGCGGCAGCACGGAGTCACGTGCCAGAGGAAGACGAGAACCATCGTACTCGTCCAAGCGAGCATTTTACTCCAGGTTAGCTCGAGCATCGCCGGCTGAGCTACCCTCGGTAACTCAGACTCTTCACATCCAAACCCGCGAGCGAAAAAACATCACCCAGCTCTTCAATAGCGCGCAGACCGACTTTGATGTGCTGACGACGGACGAAAAACCACGATTTGATACGGAGTGGGTGGCTAGGACAGATGAATATCTCGTCTGCAACCAGATCGGAGGTGGGCGTGCGCGTGAGATCGCTTGTGCTCCCGAGAACGAGAGCCTGAAGTTGATCCCGTGGGTTGGCATCGCTGGCAGACTTCAAGATCAGGTGGTTGAAGGGCGTGCGTTTTGCTTCCTGCCTTTACCAGTGCGGACTGGTCTACCGGTTCACGTGAATGGCTACTTCGAGTTGTCATCCAATCGGCGAGACATTTGGCACGGAGATGACCTCTCTGGCGACGGCAAGCTACGTTCACAGTGGAATGAAGCACTCCTCACCGATGCTGTCGCTCCAGCTTACGCAGCATTCTTGCAAGAGGCGCAGCATCTCTGTGGAAGAAGCCGATCAACGTCGTACTATTCACTTCTTCCGCCCAAGCTTCTGTCAGCTCCGTGGCATAATCTTGTGCGTGCGTTGTTCGACTCCATTCGTGACAAACCGCTGCTGTGGACGAGTCCGTCTTCCGCGAGGAATGCGGGCAAACCGGTGACTCCTGCGTCATGCGTCGTCATCGATGATCGAGTAAGTGACTGGGAGGTTCTGGAGGCTTCTCTGAACGCCGTGTTCATCGAGACTGTGCGAGTTCCGCACCCCCTTCGAGAAGTTTTGACAGAGCTCGGCACGATCCAAGGAACCTTCACACCGTCGTTCTTCAGGAAGATGATTCGCTCGGGGCGATTCCTGCCATCACTGGACTCGGTGAAGGTTGGGAAGGTGATCAAGTTCTGTTTGTCAGATTGCGGGGACGATTCTGCACGGGCTGAGCTGAACGATCTCCCCATAGTTCCTGTGCTAGATGGTTCATACAAACCGCTTCTTATCCACAGCCACGCACAAGAGCAGCCCGTCGAGTTCGCGACTGCTCTTTTCTTTTCGAACGAGGTGGAACAGCAGCTACTGGACACCTTCCGCAGCCGCCTCGTCAGTTTCCAGTTCAAGGAAGTGTTTGACACGGAGCCAGCTGTGTGTGCACAGTCGAATCTCTTCGTCTTGGATCTCAAGAGTGCCTCCGACATCTTCCTCTCGCGAATGCTTCCCGCTGAGTGGCGTGAGTCAGGAGCACGCGAGGTTTTCCTGTGGGAACGAGACGCCGCTGGGAACCACCCATCACGGAAATGGCTGCAGCTTTGGTGGGATTACGTTGAAAGCACGCTTGACGACCCGTCAGGGGAAAGGGAATCATCAATGGCTCGAGAGGCTGTATCCAAGTGGCCACTGTTGCCTGTCGTGCTCTCCACAGAAGGATCACGAGGGGTTCTCATCCACGCTGGTGACCGCTCCAAGATGGCTGTTGTTCACCACCCGATGAGTCCACCTCTCGTCGACGCCACAAGAAAGCTACCAGGGGTCCTGACGAAGCTTGGAGTGGCCACCATTGACTCCACAGTGGTGAAGGGCAGTCGGACTATCGCGTGGTTGATTGAGTGCAGTTTCGTCTTCTCTATGAACCTGGACGGGTTTCTGTCAGCATTTTCGCACCGACTGAAACGGGAAAAACGTGGGCGAAGTGTTGACGAAGTGTTCGCGCTCTTGGAAGAAGAAGATCGGGTGGCTTTAGAAGGCTTCGTGACCAGCGCCAATGCTGACAGTTTGAGCGAGGACAACGTTCACTTGCTCCACAAGCTTCCGATTTTCCGAGTTCACGCCGCTGCTGGTGAAGATTCGAGCGTAGCGCGTTTCCAGTCCATAGCGGGTGGAGCCAAGCTACCTGGCGAGGACACTGATCCTCGCATTCTTGGGTCTACCTTCTTCGTCGCGCCTGAAAACAGCAAAACTCGGTCATTTCTGCGTGGAGCTGGGGTTGACGAGTGGTCGGCGACAAGGATCCTACTCGAATACTTCTTTCCGCGGCTGGGTGATGTGCAGCTCCAAGAGAATGGCGAGCGCTTGATCGATTCGGTGATTCAAAACGCGCTGATGGAAGTTCCATTTCACCAACGCCATGATCCAACGTTCCGCGACACAATCAAGTCTCTGCCGATTATTCCAACCAGGAAGCGACAACTTCGACGAATCTCAGATCTGTACGACCCCAACAACCGTGACTTAGGTGAACTGGTTGGGCCGAACAGCTTACCCGACGAGTCATTCTCGGGTGAAGAGATGGTGTCCATTTTGCGTCACCTCGGCCTACGTGGCAGCTTGTCGTGCCACGCAATTCTGGAGAGCGCTCGATCGGTCGAAGCGTTGGCAAGTGATGGAGAATCGCAGGAGGAAGCGTACAAGAAGGCCCAAAGTCTTCTCAAAGTGGTGAACCGCTCGTTCGACGAAATGGCGTTGAGCCTCTCGGAGCTTGCTGGCAGTGTGAACGACGTCGATCAGGTCGACCCATTGGAGGGCATCGTGGACGAGCTGCGAGTGATCCGATGGCTGCCTGTTCATGGGGCTCCACTGCGATCGATGATGCCTTGGCAGCGTTCGACCACCTCAGACGAGGACGTTCTTGCTTCCGCGACTATCACCAGGCCAGAGAAGGATGCGGTACGTGGTTATCCCTTTCCTGTTTACCTCCACACATCACTCTAACAGCTTCGCCGTTCTTTTGTTGCGTAGTGGAGTTGCTCGTCCACTCACAGTATTCTCAAGGGCCAATTGCACTCCGAAGTGCTTGCTGCGGGGTTTGGCTGGAATGACGTGGTCGAGGCTACGACTGTGGCTACTCAATTAGCTGCCGTCGGTGAAATGGCGGGCTCCTCGAATGGCGCAGATATCTCCTCCCCCGACTTCAAGCTGCTGGTTCAAGAGACGCAGAAGCTATACCAAATGCTGGACGCTTCCTGCTGCGATCCGGACTTGGTCGATCGACTGCGCGAGACGCTCGACTCTGCTGCATGGGTATGGACTGGAAAAGTCTTTGCTACCATGCAGCAAGTTGCATTGGAGGCTGACAGCGCGTTGGAGCCTTTGCTATACTCTGCACCGCCTGAAGTGTTGGTTCCACGGTCGCTTCTTCACGCGTTCGGACTGAAGAATCACTTCGAACCTATCGACTATCTGCTCGCCCTTCGATCCCTCTCCGACGGAGGCAACGTGCTGACCCCTGAAGAACGAACTACGTGTCTCAAGCTTCTCCAGTTGATTGCGGATGCTTTGTCGACTGGTGGGTCATCCGCTGACTTCACTGCTAGTGGTCTGCTCTTGCTGGATGACAAGGATCGACTTGTTCCAGTTCGTGATCTCGTTTACGACGACATGGAGTGGAATGAATCCTCCGAAGCTCGTCGCGGGTGCCGATTCGTAAGCAGAAGTGTTCCACGTGACGTCGCGTTGAGACTGGGGGCGAAATCTCTTCATTCTAAGCTCGCCGAAACGTCAGTGAGCAGCGTGCAATTGACCTGCCCCGGAACAAACGCGTTCAAGGCGATCTTACCGAAGCGGGACAGATGGTTTCAAGCGTTCTTCACGGAGATACTTCTCGCAGTTGAGCGTTTTGGCGGTTCACAAGTCGAGTTCTTCGCTGACTTTCGCAAGCACCCAGCGCAGCGCATCATCCAGCCCTCGTTCGAGACCCTTCAAGAAGAAGCTATCTGTGTGCACATCCACGACTTGGTGCTGTCATCACATGACGTGAACGCACTTTTCGCCGGAGAAATGTCGCGACCGGGGCTCTTGACTGGTTTCGTCTTCTCAGATTGCCTCCAGATTCTGAGTGGAGACGGATTTTATGTCATGGATCCGACCCGAAGCTTTCTCTCCTCCTCGAGTGATGCAAGCGCATCTGACATTGGCCTCGCTCGTCGCTACGATATCCTCAGCGAAGAGTTCAGGAGGTATCCAGATCAATTGTTGCCGTTTTGCACACTTCCATCGTGTCCTGGCAACATCAGTGGTGGAACCCGGAGTACGCTGCTTCGTTTTCCGTGGAGAAAAGAAGGATCTTCGCTCTCGGGGTACAAGCTGTCATCCAATGGTGTGGAGAGCTTCGTTCGATATGTCCGCTCGGAATTGGTCGACTGCCTGGTCTTCACTGAATCGGTCCACCGAGTTGCGTTGTGGAGTGTTGGGAAGGGTTCCGAGTTCGCCGTTCACGCCCACGGTGAGGCAGCACTCGTGGCTCCGGAAGTCACGTTGAAGAAACGGAACTCAACTCGGCAGAGCAACGAATGGAAGAAAAAGTTCACGTTCCACAGCTTTTTCAAAGCACCAATAGTGCCCGAGAACCAAGTCGAGTTTCTTATCAAGATCGAGATCGAGAACAGACGATTCAAAGACACGTGGCTTCTATCAGACATTATGGCTGCTGGTAGAAGTCGCGACTTGGCTGCGACACCGGTCCACGAGGTGCTGAACTCGGTTCCCTACGTTGGAGTTGCCTGCCGTCTCTTTCGCAATGGAGACATCGCCCCACCCGTACGCGGCAGATTGTTCAAGATCGTGAAAACGGGTCAAGATATCGGGCTTCCGATTCATATCAATGGCTGCTTCAAGAAACATCTCGGTGACAGTCTCGTGCACTTCAACTCAGCGCGTTCCGGGATGAACAACGAACAATCAATCTCGACGCATTGGAATCGAGTGCTCCTGGAAGACGGCGTGGTCGAGGCTTACGTCAAGATGCTACAATCGGCCAAGCTCAAGTTCGAAAACTCGGTGCCAAAAGCATTCTATCGGGTGTGGCCATCTGCGGTGAAGGTAAGCTCGGCATTGCATCCTTCACTTCCGGGAGACCTCTTTGACTGATTTTTGTGTCCCTACGACAGGCTTCAAACGTCGTCGCTGCTCAAACGCAGTTGCTGTTGTACCGCAAGTTGGACCTACAACAGTTCTTCTTGTGCACTGATGGTGTCTTCCGAACACTCGGCGGTGGATATGTAGTTGACATGGCCGGCATGGACCTCCAGGTATGGTGACAATCCTCGCCACTCCCATCGAACCGATGTCGTACTGTTCACTGATGTCCGTCTCATTGATTTTCACTAGGTTGTTTCGTTCGCCCAACTCAATTTCCCATCGTTCGACATACCAAGCACGATTCTGGACGACGCGAAAAGGTTGCTTCCCTCTCGCGTGTCTTCGTTGTCACCGCGAACGATGCGACGTTTCCTACGGAACTTCCGCCTCGCAGATCTTCACGCAAGCATGTGTCTGTCTCTACTGGAGTACTGCTTGAGCGATTTGACTTTCCCGTTGCCAGGCGAAACGCATCCGGTGTGGACTGAGTTCCAAGGCCTTCCCCTGCTTCCGTTGCAGAACGGATCTGTGGGGTTGCTTGGAACAAGTCAACGCGGGCGCTACTTGCTCGCGTCGTTCAACCAAATCCAGCTCTTGTCGCCGCTTACGAACATGTTTGTTGCGCTTGAAGCTCGCCAGCGGCTCCACGCATACTTTTCCGAACCGAGATTCGTCGCGCAAATGGGCCTGAGCCAGTTCTCCATCAGGACGCTTTCGGATCACATCCACAGCGTTATTCCAGCTGCGTGGAAGAACCGTGCCTTCGTGGATTGGAGCCCCGAATCGGATCCAAGCCATGTGACGCGTGTGTGGATGTACCGCTTCTGGAATGAGGTCCGCTTCGAGCGTCGTTCCCTCCAGTACTTCCGTGACTGGCCGCTCATTCCAGTTCAAGGATCTCGGCTCTTATCGTGCGGAAAGCCTGATGCAGCAGTGTGTGTATGGGACGGCGCATTTGACCGAAGTCTGCGTGATCGTCTCAGTGCGTCATTCCAAAGTGGTGTTCGAGAAAACGAGGAAAAGCTAGCAGAGTTCGAAGCAGAACGAAAGCGCTTGCGTGAGCTGGCTGCTGAGAAGTTGGTCAGAGAAGAAAGACAAGAACTGTTCCAAGACGACGAAGCAGACCAGCTAGAGGATGTAGCATTCGGGGATCCTGACGATGAAGACGAACAACCAGCTGCGGATACCGGTGGCGTTGATGAGGCAGAAGACGTTGAAGTGGTCGAAACTGCGGTGGAAGTCGCCAGCGGCTCTGGTGAAGGTACCAACGACGACGAAGCTCTGGATCCCGGCGTCGAACCTGTGGCAGCCGTAGCGGCTGAGAATGGGGAGGCTCCACGTCAAGTGCAGCTGCCAGTCGATCTTGTCGGTGATGCCGTGGCTGCCGGCCCTGCGATTCTAGCAGTGGCAGAGTACTGCTCACGGGAGACTCTGCACAACTTGCTGTTCCGTTTGAACGCACCGCTGCTCGAGCTAGCATACCTCGATGGTCAGGAGTCTGACATTATCCCGTCTTCGCGTGATGCTGCGATCGTTGTCCTCGATGGTATTTTATCTGCCGATGTAGCTATGCTGACGTGGGCGGCTTTATCAGCGGCCGAAGCCACTACGCTGGCCGAGTACTTCGGTGACCACAGCGCACGGCACGGAGGCTTTAATCGGTTGCATCTCGATCGACTCAAGTGTCTGCCAGTGTACGTGAACATCAGCGGCGTGCCTTGTGCATTGGACCGCGGAGAGCACTTCTTGGTGCCAGCTGAAGTCGACCTGACCGCGATTCCGCTCCCTCCAAGTGCCCGAGAGCGCTGCATGTTGCCAAATCCGCGTCTTACTGCATTCTACAAAGATCTCGGCGTCGAAGACATGGGGTATGGAAAGTTGCTGGTGTCACTCCTTCCGTCTTTCGTCGAGTTGTTGCCGGACCAGCGAGAGGCAATTCTCCGATTGATCAAGGGGCGCTGGCAGTCATTGCGTGGCGAAGCAGATGTCGTTGGCGTGCTCCGCTCGACACCTCTTTTTGTGAGCACCGATGGCTCCTACAAGTGCGCGGACTCGTATCTCGACCCTCGCAACAAAGTACTCAAGGTTTTGTACGCCGACGTCCAGGGCATATTCCCGAGCGAGCCGATCTATTCTTCTGACGAATGGCTGAATTTGATGGGGGAGATCGGACTGCGATCAGAAATCACCGTGGACCTGTTCGTCGAGTGCGCGCAACGACTTGAGGATGTGTACGCCAACAAAGCGACACTCTCGGTGGAAGACGAGGCAGTTATCAACACGCTTCACGAGTATTTTGTCCAGAATTTCGACAAGTACGATCGCTCCCGGGTATTCTATGAGCGAATCGCATCGATTCGTTTCGTGCCGGGCATACGCTACGAAAACGCAGTGAGCGGTCAGCGAGAGTCTAGCGCGATGAGTTCACGAACAGTGCTCGCAACGTATGCAGAGTGCGCCACTCCAGACGACCAAGCACTGGCCTTCTCAAGCTTGCCGATTCTTGCGACGTCAGCGCTTCCACCTCGAGTTCTGTGGAGTCGTCTGGGACTGCAGTCGCCACCGCCGAAGACCGTTGTCCTCGAACATTTGTTCTTCATTGTTGAGCGAGCCTCGCAGTCCACTATTGCCGAGTCGTGGCAATTCTTCATCCCCGTTGTTGACGTCTTCCAAGCACTCTTCAAGTATCTCCAAGACGAATGGGATCATGTGACCAGTGAAGAACGCATCAGACTCACCAACACACCGATCATTCCAGTCGGCTCACATCTCGTAAAGGGCAATCGCCTGTTCTTCCACCTGGCGGAAAACCTCGCACCGCTGATGTACGAAGTGCCACGCGTGTTTGGTGCGTACGACAAACTCTTCCGTACGCTGGGTTCGAAGGACGCGCCAGACGTCCAAGATGACGTGCTTTTGCTGCGAGATCTCTCGGAGGAGTGTGGTGGTAGCGCACTCAATCTCAACGAGCTGCTCAGCGTTGCGCGTGTCGTGAATCTGCTGGCGGACGGCATTGCAGAGCAAAACAAGACGTTCTCCACGGAGGCACTGCAGCATCTCTATCTGCCGTCGACAGAGTCTGTCATGTGCCAAGCTCTTCAAATGGCCCACAATGATGCGCCTTGGATCTGCTCACGAGTCGATCTCACCGAGCTACAGGTTGTCCACCCGCGTGTAACTCCAGAACGCTGCAGCGCACTGGGTGTGAAGGGCATCAGCCATGTCGTATCAGAGGAGCTGGAAACGGCGTGTCAAGTGGATGTGCGCGTCCAGCAAACTCGGGAGGTGCAGAACATGAACACCATCATTTCCTCGCAGCCGTTTGGCAACGGTTTGCGTACGATCATCAGTGTTCAGCAGCAGAAGTCAGCGAGTGCCAGCAGTATCGACTTTGAGGATCTCGATCGACGCATCGTGGGGTTGGCGTGGTACCAAATCCGCGCAGTTGAGACGCTGAAGTCACGGTTCATCGCGAAGCTTGGTCATCCAGTCCGACGTGTCGACGTCACCAAGGCATCCGTGGCCACTGGTAGCATCTCCTTCATCGACGAGACGAGCAAGATCATCTACGTCGCGGTGAAGACGCTCGAAGCCCATCCAGGAGTGCGTGTCACCCAAGTCGTAGCGAGCTGCATGAACCAACTTCTGGGTGGCTTCGTGCAAGATTGCTCGGCAATGGAATCGATTCTGAGCTGCGATGCGGCCGACATCCAGCCGATGCTTCGCTTCCTGCACATCCATGAAGACCCCGCACTGATCATGGAAAACCTTCGTGGCTCGTCGGGCGAGCCGCTGTGTGAAAGCGATCTCCGTGCTGTCGAGCTGGCACCACTCAGATCCTTCTACGTGGGTGAGGTGGTTGCAATCGAGAGTGAAGGCGAGCTGCGGTACGCCAAGATCTTGAAGGAAGAGAGCTCCCCCAGTGGCATCAGCCAGTTCGAAGTGCGCATTCGCCAGGCGGAGGTGAAGTGGTATCCTGCGACGCAGATTTACAGCTTCAAGTCATCGCGAGAGCAGGCACGGCCTGCGGTGGCGTCGTCGGAGAATCGCAATCGTGCCTTCGTGGAACGTCTCGAGCTCCATGGGGCTACGCAGCAGAGCGAAGAGCTCGCGAGCCAAAGCGCAGCGTCGTCTTTACCAGCATCAGTCGTGGTCCACGGAGCTGGTCCAATCCGTGCTCCTGAAGGAGTCCCTGCGGTGACGGTTGTCTCGGCGCTGAACGATCTGCTCTCGAAGTTGAACATGTCGCTGGACACTACATACGAAGAGCTCATCGCTGAGAATCTGCGACTGCAACGTCGCCTGGATCAAGCAGAGGAAGGCCGTCGCCTCGCCTCGTCTCAAGTCGAAGACGCGATCCGCGAGAAGAAGGACGCGCAGGACTCGCTCACGTGCATGATCTGCTTGGAGAACAAGGTCGACCGCGTGCTCATCCCGTGTGGCCACATCTACTGCGGTAGTTGCATCGGCCAGTTGCCTCGCCAGACGTGTCCGATCTGCCGCCAAGCGATCTCCGCGACTTCAGCCTTCCACGTGCCGTCGTAGGCCATGGCCTGCATTTTCGCCAGTGAGCTCATCGTGGACATGGCTACATGTGTATTTTACATGTTAGCAGCAAACATTACTTACCGTAAGAGGTAATTTACACCATTTGTTGCAACATTAGCTCGTAAGTTACGGATCAATTGTAGTTTACGATAACCCAGCGCTCCATATTGTGTGCTACATGTCCATGTGGACCAATGAGTAGCTCCTCGAGTCATTCTCCAGTTGTTTCCGGCATCACCGCGAAGGAAGGCAAAGGATAAAGCAACCAAGTGACGGCCATGTTCAGCCTCGACGCGCCGCTGCAGCCGGCGATCGACGCGTTCGTGAACCCTGAGAACGACGAGAATGTGCACAAGACGAGCCTCAACACGGTGGTGATGCAGGTGCACCGCAAGGTGGCGGTCGAGTCGCTCATCCAGTCGCTCGGCGCGCATCTCACGAGCACGGACGACAAGGTGCGCACGCGCGCCACGCTGCTGCTGGCCGAGGTGCTCACGCGGCTGCCTGAGCTGCCGCTCACCACCAGCGCCGTGCAGCTGCTCATGAACTTCTTCTCGGACCGCCTGGCCGACTACCCAAGCGCCAGCGCGTGTCTGCAGGCGCTCTTGGCGTTGGAGTCGAACCACACGAAGAAGATCGCGAGCGCCATGACGACGGTCGAGCTCATCCAGAAGATGGTCAAGGCGCTGCACGTGCCGCAGCTCGGCCAGGCCATGCGCCAGCAGTGCTACACGCTGATGCAGCTCGCGCTTGGTCAACAGGCGGTCGTGAAGGCGCTGACCGCGCAGCCAGAGCTCGGCTTGGCGTTTGCGCAGGCGTTTCTGAACAGCATGGAAGGCGAAAAGGACCCGCGTAACTTGTTGCTGTGTCTGGGCATCGCGCGCGAGCTGATGGTGTCACTGGCGAGCGTGTTCGAGGCGTACGACACGCTGATCCTGCAGCAGTACTTCGACGTCGTGTCGTGCTACTTCCCCATCACGTTCACGCCTCCACCGAATGACCCGTACGGAATCACCTCTGAAGAGCTCATCACGTCGCTGCGCAAGGCGTTCTCGGCGTCGGACCTTGTCGCACGCCACGTGCTGCCGTTCCTGCTGGAGAAGCTGGCGTCGACGGTCGTCGAAGCCAAGCTCGACTCGATCCAGACGCTCGTGTTCTGCTGTGAGTCGTACTCGATCAACGTGACGCTGCTGCACCTGCACGCGGTCGCGACGGCACTGTACCACGAAGTCATCAAGGGCGAGAAGAAGGAAGTCATTGCAGTGTCGTTGAATGCGATCTCGCGGTTCTCGGGCACGATCGGCCAGGCCAAGGCCAAGGGTGACAGTGGCGCCTCGTACGCGTGGAACAAGTTCGTCGTCGAACTCACCAAGCGCGCGACTGACGACCTGAGAGGCAACGCCGTGGATTCGCTGGCGAGCGTGTCGGCGGGCCACGTGCTGGCGGCGATCGGCAAGGAATCCGTTCCTGGGTTCAGCCACGTGCTGGAGCAGGCGATCCCGTTGCTGCTCGAGCAGTTCACGGAGAGCCTGGGCTCGCCGTCGAAGGTGGAGGCTGCTCTTGGCCGCCTGCTGCTTCTCGTGAACACAATTGACCAAGAAATCGACCAGTCCGCGTCTGCTCAGCCCATGCGACCACATGCCCAGCCGCTGATTGACATCCTCGTCAGCTTCCTGCGCAGCTTCGCTGAGAAGAACGAGACCGGAGCCGTCCACGCCAAGTCGAAGCGTCTCGCGCTTGAAGCTCTGAGCCATTTGATCACGTACCCGCCATCGCCAATTGTGGAGACCTCGCGAGTGCAGTCGCTGCTTCAGCTCTTCACAGATTTCCTGCTTTACGACCGAAGCAAGGAGGTGCGCGACGAGTGTCTGACCAGTCTCAAGGCCATCTCGACGATCAAGCGCAAGCAGATTGTGCAGCAGTACGCGGCTTTCGTGATGGAGATCTGTCTCGCCAAGCTCATGGACGTGCTCACGCTCCCAGCGAACAACCCGGCAATCGAGCAAGTGCTCGTGTCGTCGAGCCGTTCCCACGACGAGTTTTTCCAGGAAGTGCTACTCGCTATCACCGAGTTGTGTCGTCAGGCGTCCATTTTCCAGGCGACGGTCGTGCGCCTCGTGGATCTTTGCATTTCGATGCCTGCTCAAGTGTTCCCTGTCGGCACCACTCACCACGTGAGTGGTATCATCGATGCTGTTGCCAAGATCGTGGAGCTGAACGCCGAAGAGAAGGAGAGCATGGAGTTCTGTATCGCCCCAGGAACGAGTGCTCCGATCGTGCTGCGTTTGCTGACCGCCGTCGCCAACACCGCCGCGGAAGCAGTGAACGCGCAGACTCTGGTGGACGACACGGTGTTGACGGCGTGTACACGCGTCTTCCGAACCATCATGCAGAACGTTTCGCCACAGACGCAGCAGCTTCTTGCGAACGAATCTATTGCCGTCTTCCTCCAGATTCCAGCGCAGCCCGCCTCGCTCCAGCTCGTGCCGCTGTTCTCGGCCGTGATCAAGTCGGCGAACCGCAGCGTCGTGCTGCCAAACGTGTCACAGGTGATCAACCGCCTGCTCGAGCTTGCTCAGTCGGGCGCGACCGCTGCTGCTGTCGCTGCTAGTGGCGCGGCATACGATCCTAAGCGCGTGGAAGAGATTTGCCGTGAAGCCGCTCTGTCAGCGGCCAAGTCGCTGGCCTCGATCATCAACAAAATGTCGGATGGCGAAGAGTTTGACACGTTGATCGAGTTGCTGGTGGAGAAGAAGCTGTCGGCGATCGTCGTGAACGAGCAGGAAGACCTCAACACGCGCATTGCCGCGCTCCAGATCTACGTGTGGATCGCCAAGGCACTGGTCATCCGTGGCCACAAGACCCACGCGCCGACGTGTCTGCGCTTCCTGTGCCAGTTCCTCACGTCGACCAGCCCGTCGCTCTCACCTGTGATCCAAATGGAGGTCGCCAAGAGCTTCAAGCTGCTCGTGAACGAGTACCCGGACGTGCTCAACCGCAAGTGCGGCGCTAGCATCATGGTACGGCCCCTTATTTCCTACTGGTCTCTCTGTGGATGCACTTTCTAACGATGCCTTTGTGTACTTTACTTAGTTCCTGTATCGCCAGCGTACGTTCGACCTGGTGATCCCGACGCTCCTGCAGTTCATCCGCGAAGAGATTGCCAACCCGGAGAAGGCCAAGACCACGACGACGGCGGCTCTGGTCGCGTTCTCGCACGTGATCGCCAGCTCGCCCAAGGCCATGTACATGCCGCACCTGGGCAGCATCTTCCCTCTCATGGTCCAGGCCATCAACACGGACAACCGCGAGCTCGGCAGCTCGGCCATCTCGACGTTCCGCGCGCTGCTGTTCGAGTCGGTCGAAAGCGTCAAGCCGTTCCTCAAGGACGTCTTCCCTGGTCTGCTCAAGCAGGCGCAATATGGGTACGTAGTGGAATCCAATGCCCATTGGCTTGTATCTGTAGAGTGGCTACTAACCGAACGGCTCTTGAATGTAGAACTGGCGCACTGGACCGCCACGCTGCGCTCGAGTGTCTCTCCAAGCTCGCGTCGATCCCGTACGAGCTCATCCACCCGTACAAGGACGCCGTGCTCAAGCACTTGGCCGCGTGCCTCGACGACCGCAAGCGCTTCGTGCGGCACACGGCCGTGCGCGTGCGCAACCAGTGGAGCGTGCTGTAAGCGAGGACGCCATGCAGGCCACCTGCAGTAGGACCGGCGTACTATAGTACGCCGGGTAGATTGTATTTTGATATCTCGATTTGATTGGCTATATATTGATAATGTTCGCTTACGTTCAGAAGCAGGTGGTTCGTATTATAAGGTGTCTCTAATGCGTTTCGTCCTTAAACCGGGGTGTTTCATGTGTCATCTGGGGACACTATCCCCACGATCGACTAGTCAAGTTTCAGGGGATACCGCAAATAGACGTCTCTCAGCATCGGAAAACGCTGTTTGCGTCGTCTGTGATACCAATGACGTCGAATATATCATCGACTTCCGTAGGGTATCGTATTTTCTAAGCTGATTGCTGAATTGAATAAAGAATTGACGTGAGAAAATGAATTGTGCGAGACTCATTGTCGAACTTTCCGTCGAGAGGAAACATGGTGAAGCTGTGCTGCGCGGTTGTCGGCGAGGAACGCGTCGTTACCATTGACATTGGCCCGCAGCAACTGGTTGGAGACTTGAAGAAACAGATCAAGAAGAGAGCGGGGTACGAGTTTCCGTCCGACAAGCTCACTCTTTATCTCGCGAAGCACAACGGCAACAGAAATGGCGCGTGGGTGACGACTGCACCTCCACATCCAGACTATGCTCCACTACTGCGCGGCGGATGAAGGCGTCGAAGCGACTTACTTGACGACAGGGCTGCTATTGGATCCGACCTGGTCTATAGAGGATAATTTCACGGGTGCGCCGAAGAAGAATGCGATTCACGTGCTTGTGAAGCTTCCCGACGACAGATCGACCACGACGAACGTGTCGTCCGCTGGCTGATGGATCTCCCCTTCTCAGCCGTGAAGTGGCGAGGACAACGGAGAATGGTGGTAAGTTGCGCTTTCATCTCATCTGTGTGAAAACTTCATGCTGAATCTTGTACTTGGGTAGAGCAGTCATCAAACGCGTCCTTCGTTGGTTCCTCGTCGTGGTGGCCATTCTCCTATCTATCGCAGCTATTACCGAAGACAGATTCAGCAGTGTCGGAGTCCAAGAAAAAGTTATAGCCATCACGAAAGACCTTGATGTCGCATGTGGCTAGTGCTGTAGATCTTTACTACAAGGAATGATCGCCTTAGTCGTGAGAATACTCACGTTTCCGCTCCAGCGCAGGGTTCCGTAAAAATCATATTTATTCATGTGCCGACGTTTGCTCTGCCCGTACGCCACATCGTCCGCTCTTTCTTCGCATATAAGAGCATCGAGAGTACCCCTAGACACCCGCAGAGACAGCGATGATGTACTATATAGTACAGTGCACATAGAGACCAGTAACAGCGAGCGAAAGCTCATACGTACGTAATGAAACACTATCCAGGAAAACGAAGAGACCTCTCCAGAAACACGGCTACGATTCATGATCGTGTTCCGTTCGTGTGGGTGTTGGAAATGCATAGGGAAGACGTTGTCGGGTTGACGTGTGACATCAGAGTGGGTGCACACGGGTCCAAAATTTCCATCTCCAGCGTGAGGAGCTCCGCTGGAATGATGGTGTTTCCATCTTATCATAGTACACTTAATCGATGCGACACTCGGACACAGAGCCTCATATATTGAATTAACAAATTGAATCCCGACTCCCCAGTGCACCTCCCATCCTTGCTTCTCCAAAGTCGGTGGTGCGTGGGTTGGTGGCGAGTCGCCGGCTCAGGTCACAACGCTATTTACGCTTCGCGACGCACTGTGGACACGTCTCAATACACACTCGAACACGCAGTGTAGTGTCTTCTGTCTGTGTGTGTCTCTGTGTGTAGATCTCTCTGTACCTACAGCTCTCTACAGGCCGCCAAGCGACGTGCGACTCGTTGACAGCGTTGGACTCGCCTCCCTCATTCGAGCCTTCGTACAACTCCATTGAGTGCACGCACACATAATCCAACTAACTGAGCAGCTAGCTACCCGAGCCATGCGCCCCTCGGCTTCGCAGCGCCGCGCCACGACCGACGCCACGTCCGCTGTGCCCGTGGACATCGTGACGCTGTGGAAGGTCGCCAAGAAGCACGACGCCACGCGCCTCAAGCAGCTCATCCTCCAGTCCAACGCAGCGACCGGCTCGCTGTCGATCCTGAACCAGTTCCACCCGAAGAAGGGCACGACGCCGCTCATGGTCGCGTGCAAGAAGCGCGACAAGTCGTACCGTAACCCGCAGCGCAGCGGCGCCGATACAGTACAGATGCTGCTCGAGTTTGGCGCCGATATGGACCTCAAGGACCGCTGTGGCGACGGCCACACGGCGCTGCACTACGCCGCCATCTCGAACCACGTGCGCGCCGTCGAGTTCATGCTGCACACGGGCGTGAGCGCGTACGTTCTCAACGACAACGGCCACGCGGCCATCGATCTCGCGCGCTGGCACCGCAGCCGCGACGTGCTAGACGTGCTCACGGCCCACACGCGCATCCACAATGGCTGGCTGTACGTCAAGAAGATCCACGACCCGTCGTCGTCGTCGCTTCTGCATGTGTGGAAGAAGCGCTGGGCCGTCGCATTGGCGTGTGACGCACACCGCGACGTCGTGGAGCTGTCGCTGTTCAAAGACCGCGACGACATCAAGCCGCAGCACGTGATCCTGCTCAAGCCCGAGACCCACTCGATGGTCGCGTCGCCCAAGAAGAAGTGGTTGGACCGCCACAACATGTTCCACGTCGATCGCGCAGTCGTGCTCATGAAGTCCAAGGCCAAGCGCCGCTTTTCCCGCGACGAGAGCGAGCAGCAGCGCTGTGAAATGGCCGGAGACGTCGTCCGCATGCAGTTTGCCGCTGAAAACGTGATGGAACGCGACGCCTGGATGGCCATTCTACTGCGACGCCGCGTGCCGCTGCCTGCCCGAGACCAGGTCCCACGGTCCGGAGAGTCGGTCATGTTCGTGCCTGAGGAGTACATGCGCTGGCCGTCGCCCGTGCCCATGGCGATCCTTCCGGACCACCAACAGCGGTCCATGACGATGACTCAGCACGATCCTTTCGGTGGGGAGATGAATGCGTCAGCGACGAGCCCTCCGCACACGGACTACGACCGCTTCGTCGCGGAGATGCAGGCGAGTCCTCCGTCGGCCCCGACGTTCATCGGCAGCGTCGACGGCTACGATGGAAGTCCGTCGTTTTACGAACAGCTCTCACACGGAACGCAGTCGCCTCCCATTGCCGTTGAGGCGGAAGCTATCCGAGCCAGCAGCTCCGGCCACAGCGAGAGCGAGAACCAACGGCCTACGATGACTGCTGAGCCTGCAGGTGAGGGCGTGCTACGAAGCGAGTGCGTGATCTGCATGGACGCCACGCGTGACGCGATCTGCGTGCCGTGCGGCCACGTCGCAGGCTGCCACGCGTGTCTGCTGCGTCACGTCACCGACGGTCACTCGTGTCCGATCTGCAGAGGCTACGTCCATACAGTCATCAAGATCTACGAGTGCTAGACTTGCACATGTGTAAGAAAATGCTTGAAGTAAGTAACGGGGTTGTATTGGTATTTGGGCAAACTACATGCATGCATCTACTACTACGTACTAAGTACGTATGCGTATATCCTTCGTACGGTACAGTACAGTCCTGGGCGTGAGTGAATGATCTGTCGTCTCTGTGTCTGTCTAACCGCGCAGGTTCTTTCGCTTGCCAACGTTCGACTTGTACTTGTTGACGGCGTTGCGCTTGTTGCGCTTGGCCATGAGCTTCGGGTCCAGCGGAATGTACGCGTACGGCTCGAACTTGCCCTTCTTCTTGACGTCACCGCCAGCCTTCTTCGATCGGAACTCCTTGCCGGCCTCCACTGGCTCCTCGTCGCCACGGCCACGCTTCTTGCCCGCACCGCCCTTGCCGCCCTTCTCGTTCGACTTGTTCAAGCCCATGCGTTCCAGCTGAGCCGCCACGTCGTTCTTGATGGCCTCCTCATCCTCCGAGTCGCTGTCGCCGCCCATCTTGTCATCACGGTCGTCCTCGATAATGAAGCTGTTCATAAAAAAAAAACACAGACAACGTCAGTCAATCCACTTCAATGAGAAAGTACACACACACACAGCAGCAGCAAACGCACCGTCCGTCCTTGGCCGTCGGCAGGTCAATGTCATCGTCGTCCGATTCGTCACCGCGACGAGCCGCGCGCACGTTTTTGACAGCGGCATTCGAGTCCAAAAAGTCCATGATATCATCACCATCTTCGTGGATACGCTGGGCCGAGCTCTTGAGCGCCTTCTTCTTGTTGACGAGCTCCTTTTTCCGTCGCAGCGCCGCGCGGAAGGCCGCGTTCTCGTCGTCTTCGTCGGCCATGCCGTCGTCCAGGTCGTCTTCGTCGTCCGAGTCGGCCATGAAGTCCTCAAAGCTCGAGGCGTTCTTTGACTCGGCCTTCTTGGTCTCCCGCTCGTTACGGAACTGTTCCTTCTTCTTGTCCTCGCGCTCCTTGGTCTTCTTGATGTGCTTGATCAGAGCGCGGTCCTCCACGGGCACGAGCGCCGCGACCTTCTCGTAGCCATACTTGCGGCACAGCTTGATGAGAATGATACGCGTCTTGGCGCGGAAGCGGTTCTTGCTCTCGCCGATCCAGATCAGCAGGCCGTTAATGATATCAGGCAGGAACTCCTCGAGCTGGTCCTTCGTCAGGATCGCGATACCGAGCTTCATGAAGCCCACGACACTCTTGATCACTTCACGGGCCTTCTCGTGGAGCAGCATGAGCACAGTCTTGAGAAGCTGCGGCATCATGGCGACCACGCTGGCGTCCTCACGGCCAAACTCGAAGACGACGCGGCTCAGACACACGACGGCGGCACTGCGCATGTGCGGCGTGCGCGCGGCCAGACCACCGAGCAGCATCTGCACGTACTGGGCCAGGCCGTTCTGCGGCTCCTTGTTGCGGAGCAGGTTGGCCATGCCGACGAGTAGCTCAAAGGCCGCCTCACGGGCCTTGCCGTTGGCTTCCTTGGTGCACAGCATGATCTCACCGACGAGGTTCGGGATGAGGTCGCTGTCACTCGCGAGCGAGTCCACGTGGAGTTCCATGGCGCGGATCAGGTGCACGAGACAGCGCAGACGCATTTTCTTGGCTGGGATCGAGCACGTGAGCAGCGACTCGCAGATCGACTCGGTCATGTCCTTGAGGTTCGACTCGGTGGCCATGAACTCCGAGTGGTGGTCGCAGATGCTCACGAGCACGGCGTACGCACGCTTCTGCATGGCGCCATCCGTGTCGTCGAGCAGGTACGGCTTGATCACACGGTACAGCAGGTTGATGTTCTCCATGTCCATGTGCGAGACCAGCGCCGTGGCCAACGCGAGCTGGCTGTGGGCCACGCGCTTGAGCGTCTTTGGCGACTTATTGGTGTTGCGTGGGTTCGACGGCACCTCACCAGCCTCGAGACGCTTGGCGTCGGTCGACGCCTCAAGCAGCGACTGCATGATCTTGCGGAACGTCTGCGCGACGAACGCCTCCTCGGCAAGCGACGCGAAGCCCTGGATCGTGTCCAGCAGGATCTGGATCTTGTCCGTGTCCTTCTCTGGGTCCACTTCCTCCACCATCGTGATCAGCAGTGGCAAGTAACGGCTCGCGTACTTTCCGAGCGCCGCGCGATCGGCCGCGAGCTTCTCCTCGTCGATCTCCTCTTCGTCCTCGAACTCCTCCTCTTCCTCTTCCTCGTCGTCCTCATCGTCGTCGTTGACGTGGGCGATCGACGTCACCACACGCGTACGCTTGACCAGCGCCTGGAGACCCTGGCACACGACCAGACGCAGCTCCGGGTAGCGCTTGTCAGCCATGGCGTTGGCCAGCAGCTTGGCGATCTTCTTGAAGCTCGTGTCGATGTCCACGCAGTTCGCACAGAACGTTGGGAACAGGTTCCAGATCTGCATGGTCAGCGTCTGGAACTTCTTGGCAGCCAGTGGCGTGACGTTGTCGGCACGCGACTTGGCTTCACACTGACGCGCGAGCTCCAGCAGCGAGCTGGCGAAGAACTCGAGCGTGCACGGGTACGAGCGAAGCGCGTCCTGGAACACTGGGAACAGCCATACGCGCTTCTCGTTGATGATATCCGACGCGTGCGTGATTGGCACGATCTCGAGGAACTTTTCTGGGCCGATCGCAGCGACGGCCGCACCGGCGACCTGCGAGAAGTGCTCGAGCATCGCGTCCTTGGAGCTGCCGCCTTCGCGCGCCGCCATTTGTTCCGAAGCCTCGTGGAGCTCACAGCACGTGAGCAGGATCGGGTGAAGCGCCGGCGAGCTGGCCTCGCCGGAGAACTCAAACAGACTCGCGAGCAGTGGGAAGACCTTTGGCCAGGCGCTCTGGAAGCGCAACGTCATGAGCGACTGCACCGACGACAGCACACGGGCAATGTCGGTCGAGTCGGCTTCGTTCACGAGGAGCTCCGCTGGCACACACTGCGTGAGCAGCAGCAGCAGGCTCTGCGCGGCCTGGGTCTGGACGTAGGACTTGTTGGTCTCGAGGTGCGAGCACACAGTGCTGACCACACGCGGCAGCAGCTCGCGGCCCTTTGGCTCGTTCAGAGTCGACAGACGCACAAGCGCCGTCTCCAAAATGCTGACGGCGTGGATGGCGACGTCGGCGTCGTGGACCGTGCTGTGGGTCGAGTTGAGCACGCTCGTGAGGATCTTGACGAGCGCGTCCTGCGTGAGCTTGGACGTCGGCGCCGCCGTGAGCGCGTCAAAGGACTCGTACGTGACCAGACGCAGGTTCTTGACCGACGAGTTCATGAACTTGGTGAGCGCGTCGACCAGCGACGCCACGACCTTGCGCTGCAGGAAAGGCAGCGCGACCTTGAGAAAGGCAATGAGCGTGATGAGACGCGACTCGTCCTTGGACGTCGACGCCGCGAACACGTTCTCGGCAAAGCTGGCAATGTGCGTGGACAACACGTCGCACTGGTTTTCGGCATGGAGCTCGAGCACGTCGGCCACGAGGCGCTGGGCATTCTTACGGATCTTCGGGCGTGGGTCGGTCGCGAGCGTGAGCAGGAACTGGAACGCACGCAGCAGCTCTGGACGGCTCCAGGCCGACTGTGTGGGCTCCTGCGCGAGCAGCGCGAGTCCGAGACACGTAGCCGCCGATCGGATCGACGCGCTGTTGGCTTCGGACGCGGCGTCCTGCAGAACCTGCTGCAGGATCTTGGCGACGGCGCTGAACTTGGCGCGCAGCACGGCCTCCGACACGAAGGGCAGCACGGTGGCCAGCAACTGCGTGATCTCGTGCTGGTGCGAGGCGTTGGCGGACTCGAGCGCCGTCATGAGCGCCGCAAAGTACTCGGTCATGGACGGCCGCGCGCCGGCATTCTTGCCCTGGCGACGCTCGACGATCACGTCTTCAATGGCGCTGAGCACGACGCACAGCTTGGCCTTCTGCGGGTGCTTGCCGCCGGCATGTTGGCGCAGCTCCACGAACGGGTCCATCCTGTCTGCAGTGCGCTAGCTGGTCGTGGTCGTGCGGAGGAAGAGATGCAGCCACTTGCGAGTGCAATGTCAATGCGTGTCAACGTCGATGGCTGGAGCACAGCTCGCCAAACAGCGCGTCTTCGACAGGTCGAAGAGCTACACTCCATTGAGTTTCGCGCAACCTTCGCGCAACTTTCAAAATTAGAAACGCGTTTCTAACAACAGACTCATCATCTAAAGTACGATTACGGTTTTCCTAGCACAATGAGAGGATTTTCGTACCTAAGCGAGTGATCCCAACACCGATGTACCTCTCCGGTCGGAAGGTGGGTCAACAGAGTGGCAGTCCGTCTGCCAGCGTGAAAGGGAGTCGTGCGTCTGCGAGCAGGACGATGGGCAGCGTCAGCGTCAGTATGGGCTCATCCCGCGTGCGATCGACGCGTCTCTCGCTGTGCTTCCTCGCCGCCATCGCTTGGTTAGCATGCGCCATCGCAGCCCCCGAAGCAGCGGCTCACGGCGAGGCCGTGATGGCCACCATGGCGCCTGTCGCGAAGACCAAGGCCCACTCGAGTCCCGCGACGCCTTCGCCCGTGGTGGCGTTCACGGCCAACAAGCCCGCGCAGAGCCGCTTCGCGTACGTGACCGTCCACTACGAAGGCACGAGCCGCGACCCGGAGTACGTGCTGGGCGTGCAGGTGCTCATGCAGAGCATCAAGCTCACGGGCACGCAGCATGATCTCGTGGTGCTGGCCAGCGACTCGGTCTCTGAAGCCAGCAAGAAGCTGTTTGCCGAGATCGGCTGCCGCGTGATCGACGTGACCAACATCGACAACCCGTTCCTGGGCGGCACACTCAGCAACAAGAACTTTATCTACACACTCAACAAGCTCCACGTGTGGAACCTGCTCGAGTACGAGCGCGTCGTGTACTTGGACGCCGACAACGTGCTGATCCGCAACTCGGACGAGCTCTTCTTGTGCGGCCACTTTTGCGCCGTGTTCATGAACCCGTGCCACTTCCACACGGGGCTGCTCGTCGTGTCACCGGATGCCGACGAGTACCAGCGGCTTCTGCAGGGGCTCAACCACCAGGAATCGTTTGACGGCGCCGACCAGGGCTTCCTGTCGTCCATGTACAGCCAGGCGCTGCGTCGTGCGCCGCTGTTCGTTCCAGAAAAGGCCAAGCAACTCTCGACTTTACCCAAGGGCATGCGGTTATCCGTGGGCTACAACATCAACCACAAGTACTTTTACGAACAGTACCACTGGAAGTTGTTCTACCTGCGCCACTTCGCGTCCATGACGTCGCCTATCAGCCCCGTCAAGGTCGTGGTCGAGTCAGCGCGTGCTATCCCGGCGTTGACCGTCGGTTTTCCCATGGCGCCGGTGCTCAAGCCGTGGTACTGGTGGGCGGCGTTCTTTATGGATCTCCACGCGATCTGGCACGATATCCGCGCGACGCTGCCGTCCACACAAGAGCTCTATGGTATGGAAGAGGCCTTCAAGACGCTGGCAGGCTTCGTGAGCTGGATGGCGCTGCTCACAGCTCTGCTGTACGCACTGAAGCTGTGGCTGCCCATGCGCGAGCTCCACAAGAAATGCAATGAAGTGTACATGCGCCACAACTCGTGGGCGACGCGTGGCTTTTTGGCGATGCGGGTCGTGCTCGTGCTCATCGCCGCGCGGTATTCGCCTGTGGGCGTGCACCGCCTCGCGCCTGTGCACTACGGCTACACGCTCACGATCATCAAGAACGTACTGCTCATGATCTACACGGCGTGCGTGATCTCCAACTTTTGGTCGCCGCTGCGAAGCATCTCCATGCCGCCTGTGCTGTACGTGTCCAAGTTCTGGGGCTACGTCGCCGTCACTCTCGTGGTCGAGTTCAGCATCGTCTGGCTGAGCACGTGGCAGGTCTTCTCGAACATTCTGTGGCGACTGATCATCATCTCGCTCTCGCTCATCGGCTGCGGCGCGTGGCAAGTCACGTTCTTCAAGCTGTGTCTGAAAGCCGAGTTTGGAGGCAAGAAGGAGCGACTGAGAAGCCTGTAGATACTCTCAAACGAGTCAAGGAGGGAAGGCGAGCAGTCGAGTGCAACGTGACCAAGGAGAATTAGGAGGGTAGCTCACGAGACGGTATTTATCCAACGAGAAGCCTCCTGAGCACAGCAGAACTGAGACGGTTTGGCTCGTCGGCTTCGCCTCGTGAACTCCTTCCACCAGTAGCTCGTCGCTCGCCGTGACCGTTGCGTAGTGGACGTGGATGAGAGATACCCGGATCAGCCGAATGCACAGAGAAATACCATAATAGAGTTGTTTTTGATACAGTCCCACGCCTTCCTCTCTTTCGTCCTCTCATGTCGACCACAGCCGCAGCGTGCAATCAGAACTCGACGACGCCAGGAAGCGTCCGCTTGGCTCGAATTTGACCGACTACAAGCCCACACTCCATCATCAACACTACACTCAACGGCCCACAAAGCACACAGCTCGATGAAACATACCTGGACGGGACCGTCGTGGCCCTTGAGCTCGGCGATCTGCTTGTCCGTCTTGAGGCTGAAGATCTTGATCGTGCCGTCGTCGCTTGCGGCCGCGACTGTCTTGCCGCTGCGGTCGAACGCCACGCTGTTAAGTGGATGCTGGCCGCCGTCCAGCGTGGCTCGCTCGGCGACCATGCGCACGTCCCACACTTTGATAAAGCCATCGGCGTCGCTGGACACGATCGTGTCGCCCTGCAGTGCAAAGCTCACGCTGTTACAGGCGTTTTGATGACCGTAGAACGTCTGCACGCAGAGTCCGGACCGCATATCCCAGATTGAGATGGTCTTGTCGCCCGAGCCCGTGCAGATATTGGTCGTGAAGGGCTGGAAGCACACGGCGTTGACCGAGTCCACGTGGCCACGCAGAGTCTTGCGGCACTTGCCCGTGTGCAAATCCCACAGCTTACACGTGTGGTCCATGGACGCGCTGACGAGGAAGTCGCCGTCGTGGTGGAACACGCTCTCCCATACAGGATGCGAGTGGTCGCTGAGTGTGACGCTGCAGCACGCGCTCACAAAATCCCAAAGCTTGACTGTATTATCACCCGAGGACGTGGCCACGTGGGTGCCGCGAGGATGGAAGTCGATGCCAGCAAGCCAACTGCGGTGGCCTTCGCCGCTCATTACGAGCTCACACTGCGGCACGGACCACAGCTTCCACGTCTGGTCGTCCGAGACACTGGCCATGATCGGGTTCTTTGGGTGAAACGCGATCGCAGCGATCGAGTTCGCGTGGCCTTGACACGTCTTGGCCAGTTCCATGCGTTCCCCGTTCACAGGCTCGAATCGTTTTTCCAGGTACGGGTTTACACCGTCCTGAGACGGTAGCTTGGTATCGCCATGACCGCCCGTGCTGGAGCTACGACTACCCAGGCTGTCTGGACCAGACGAATTGCCGCCAGCAGTCTTCTTCTTCACTGGAACAGTGCCCTTGGACGCCGAGGAGGCTGACGATGCCGACGGTAGAGGTGCCACTGCTCCTCCAGAAGCCTCACTATCTCGCTTCGACTTGTGGTTGTTACTTGAGCCTCCAGTTGGATTCATGGCCTTGAGTTGAGCCTCGAGAGCCTCTGCCTTGGCGACCTGGCGGTCTCGCTCGAGCCGCATCAGCATCTTCTCCTTCATCGAGTTCTCGTACTTAGCCTTGAGCTCCTGAAGCAGCGGCTCGTAGGCTGCGACGTGCTTTTCCAGCTTCTTGATCTTGGACGCGAGCGCCTCTTTTTCCTGCAGCACACGCTGGTGGTGCATCTTGTGAACGTCACGCTGCTTGCGGAACTTGTCCCACGTGCCCTTGGCCTTCTCCGTGATCTGCCGCGTCTCATCGAGCTGCTTGCGTAGCTCTTTGACCTGGTCGTCGAGAAACTGGTTGCGCAGATAGATGTCGGGCACGATGCCCACGTCGTCCTCCTTCAGCTTCCCCTTGGAGATGAACTCGTACCACTCGTGGTTGAACATGTCGAGCGTGCGTGCCATGCCCACTTTGATCAAAAAGTTGCGGATGAAATCATCCACGACCGACGGTCTCACTTGTGTATGCAAGCGCGGCAGTGAACTGCCTGCTGCTGTCGGCGACGTAGCTACTGCTCCTCCTCCGGCTCCACCGTTGCTATTGTACTTTGAAATTGACGGCAGCGACGACGACGTCCCCAGCGCCTGTGGGTCAGCTCGGTCAGCATCAGCAGCTCCGTCTCGTACGGCTGTCGAGCGGTTGAGATTCCGCAATACCGCCTCAAAGTCTTCTTCATCGTCGTCATTGTCGACAAGGTCGTCGTCTCCTAGTCCAAGAGCGGCGTCGTCCACCGCGGCATACTGGAAGGTTCCATCATCATCTTCATCGTCTGAGAAGTCGACCTTGTCAAGACGCACGAGATCGTCGTGGGACGGCCGCCGCTGTGCCGCGAGCTGATGCGGAGCTGCTCGATGCTGCTTCATATCGTTGCGAATCCCAGCAGATCGTCAGGACTTGCAAGGGAAGGAACCCTTGGCTTGAATTGTGTGCCAACCGCCGCGACTTTTCGAGGATTTGTTTCAAAAATCAAAGAGACTCGGAACCGATAATAGCAATTGCATTTTGATGATTTTCATTCCCGTGATCTGTCCGCAGACGCGCTTGGTTGCTGCTTGGAGTCAGCTTCACTGTCGTCTTGAGACGTAGATGCATGCGCGTCGGCCTTGGTCTCATTTATTCTCTCAGCGTCCGCACTACCGTCGACAGCCTCGCTCTTGCCCTGTGCTTCTTGCAGCTCTCGCTCTCGCTCTCGCTGCTGCTTCTCCTTTTGCGCCGCCATGAACACCTCCAGCTGCTGTTTGAGCCGCACAGACTGCTCCTCCGCCGCCTGCTTGGCGTACGTGAGCAGGATCGGGTCCTCGCGCTCCACTTCCATCGTCTTGCCTTCCTTGTAGCCGTCGATGAACGCCACCAGCACCGACTGCGCGACCATGAGCTTGTCTGCGAACCACGACTGCGCCGTCTCCTTGATCACGTCCATATCCTTGGCCTCCAGTTCCAGCGCCGCGTCACGGCCTGTCTTCGCCAGATCCATGAGCTCCTCCACGTTGCTGGTCAGCGTCGACATGACGTCCTTCTTACTGCGGTGTTCCTCCACGACCGACTTGACGTTGGCGATGACGGCGTCCGGATCCACTTCAGCCTGTACTTTCTTGAATTCATCTTTGAGAAAGTCCACATTGGCACCGGCCGTCGACTGGATCTCTTTGATATTCGCCAGCACCTGCGTGCCTTCGAGTTTCTGCTCAATGGCCGCGACGTTCTTGCTTGCATTGGTGGTCGCCTGGCCTCGCAGGCGCGCGGCGGCGTCACGAAACTCCTGCTTGCTCTTCTCGATCTCGGCTTCGTCCGCGTCGTCAAAGGACGCCTTGTATTCGCGCCACGCGTCGCGGAAATGCTGGCGATGCTCGGCGAAAGTGTACTCCCACAGGTCCACAAACGTCGGCTGACGGAGCTGCTCGGCAATGTCCGGCGGGTTTGGCATGCCGGGCATGCGCTCCATGAGCCATGCGTCGAACGAGCGCAGCGACGTCTGCGTGAGCCGCACAGACCGCTGGAACAGCGAGTACTTCTTCGCTACTTGTGTCGCCATTTTGGCTCATGCGATTTGATGGAGCTCTTGGATGTGGGGTTGGTGTCAAAAGTGGGTGCGATTATCAATTACCGGTTTTTATATCAGTTTCTGGATTGTGAAAATTGACGAAAGCGAAAATGATGATTTGTGCTATGAATGATGGAAAATGGCGTGGTAAGTTATTATACGGCTAATGCGGCGACGACAGCGGTGATGCACAGCGTGTTGCGGAGAGCCTTCTTGTCGGCTGAATGCGGTCCTGATGAGGTCGTTTTCGCCATGGCTCGCTGGTACTGGCCGTTGAAAACAGACCGCAATGGTGCAAAGCGCAACACGACTGGGCGTTCGGGACTCGCGATCTCGATGGCGTAGCTGGCTTGTTGCAGCGAGCATCCGATCATGGGTCGGTGGTCAACGGATACGAGAATGTGGCCGCTGGAGACCCCTCGTGCGGCGGCAGAAGCAGCCGCGTCGGTGACGATAATAGGCGAAGGCGGCGGCGTGAAAGCCAGCTCACACGGAGACTTGGAGTCGCCGATAATGCACATAACAGTCGCCAGTTCCAGCCCAGCGATCGGGTTGCCGTTCACACCGATGAGCTCTTGGCCGATGCAGATTGACGGGTTCGTCATCGCGTCCGACATTTCCTTGATCGCGATCGCGCCGCCGTCCAGCTCGTGGAACGTGATGCCGAGTCGCTTGTCCTTGTGCCACTGGATCTTGCTGGGTCCGATCTCGTCGACGTACTTGGACTTGGACCGCTGCAGTGTGATGCCGAGCGGTCCGCCGCTGTACGTGAATGAGACCTCTTCGAGATCAAACGCGCAGTCGTCGCTGGCGTTGGCTGAGTTGTGGCGCGTGCGCCATTTCGACCGCTGCTCACTGAAGAAGCCCATGGTGACGGTGGTGATGGAGAGTTGTACGGCAAGAGAGCTGTTCGCTTTTGCGTGGTTCGTTTCTGAATGACGATGCCGATGTTCTGCCCTTCTGTGCCGAACGAACGGCGGTCACGTAAAAGGTCGGCCTCATGCGCTCTTTCTTGAGGAGCCAGGCCAAGAGTTGCCAGTCAGTGGAACCTGCAACATTTGATACGGTGCTGACTTGCATACCAGAATGTGGATCTACGTTCAGGAAAATACCTCAAATAACGAATTCGGGGACTTTCACTGTGGAGAGTTACAAACGGTGTCAGGTGGCCAGTGTGTGTTCTTGTATAGGAATGAGATCTCTGTACAACAGCAGCGGCAGTCTGTGCTGTGAATCACAGCCTGTGATCACCTGATTAGCATCCTCCCCGTATAGTATGGAGTCCGTGAGGTCCCGATACAATGAAGCCCATGGGATCCATCGATATGTGGATGTGGGCGTGCGGAGGCTACAGTACTGGGAGAGGGGGTAATCGCGGGAACTGCGTTGAACGCAATGGGTAGCTTCACGTCTGTACACGTAGCAAACGAGAACCCCGTGGACCTCCAGTGATGGCAAATCAACTTTGTGAATCGAAGATTTCGAAGGTGCGGCGCGTGGGCAGCCGCCTCCAAGTTGGAACCAGCAGACTGGTTTCAAAACTCCCTGTAGGTTCGAATATGCATAATAATCGATATCCTCAGACAACAGGTTATTACAAAATCGCTTTTGCAGAGGTATCAACCTTGATATTGGATTTGCCTCTATTGATAGATATTCATAACGACACCAATCGTGATCGTCCCGTGGGATCGTACAGCCACAAGCATTCCCGTGACCTCGCTATTGTGTCGTCTCTGACTGCTCAGACTTCCCTTTTGATGTCATCCCTTGTTCAATCTGACACTTAAACGAGGTACTGACAGTTTCAAAGACGCAATCATTCCGTGATTCGTCTACCATCATTCCAGGGGTGTCCTCGCGTGAGGAGCTTCTCTCGGCAATCTCGGCCGTGATGGTAGTGCATTGCCGTTCTACTCCCCCTTCCAACGCAACTCCACGCAGGGTTGCCGCTGTCTACCACCACGACCACCAGTACAATACAGCAGTAGACCATGGGCAACGTAGCTGGCTGGCTCACGGGCTGCCTGTTCCCTGAGGAGCAGGCGCCATGGCACGCCGCCAACGCCGGCGACTTCCGCGGTCTGCGCGACGCCATCGCGAGGCTCACGCCCGAGACGCGGCGCTATCTCGAGTGGCAAGACTCGTGCTCTGGACGCACGCCTCTGGCTCAGGCCGCCGCCAAGGGACGACTCCAGTGCGTGATCGAGTTGGTCCAGGCCGGCGTGAATGTGAATGCGAAGGACTACAAGGGCAACACGCCTCTGCATCTTGCTGCGCGCCACGGCCACGCAGACGTCGTGCGGTTCCTCGTCAACAACGTGCAAGTCGTGCCATTTGAAGTGAATATCCAACTCCAGACGCCGTTGGATGTCGCGCGAGAACGCCTTCGTCGTCGTGGATGCGACGACTCGAGCCGCCACGCTCACGCAAAAGGTTACGAGGCCAGCATCGAAGAACTCGAGAAGAAGTTCTACTTGTACAGCGGCTGGGTGTACGAGAAGACGGACAACCTGATCTCGGCGGTCTCCGGTATCTCCAACTTGAGCTCCTGGAAGCACCGCTTCTGCATCGTTCTGCAGCGTGGGCTTCCGGACATTCTCGAGCTTGCTCTGTTCTCAGCTCGCAAAGGCGACCTGCGTCCGACGCTGCCCAGCTCGGTCATTCTCTACCACGTCCAGTCGGGCTTCCACGAGATCATGGACGCCAAGTGGTTCAACAGGAAGGAGTACGCCTTCACGATCTCAGGAAGCGTGCTGCAACGAGACGGTCAGTGGGAGGAGCGACGACGAGCCGCGCCGACGCAGGCCATTGAGTTGGCTGCCATCGATGCCGAGGGCTTCCAGATGTGGAAGAGCTTCTTCCACCACCACGAAGAGATGCTCGCAGCGTCTCGACTCACAGGATCAGCAAGCTACTACGCTTCTCCACCTCCCCCAGCAGCACCCTTGGTGCATCCACCGCATCCTCCTCCACCAGCTCCACCAATGCCATTCATGGGTGACTACAAGTCGTACCCTGCAGACTACGTCGTCGTCCCTCGCCAGCAGTCTGGAGAGAGTTCACGGTCGTCGATCACGACGATGTCGACGCTACGAGACGAGGACCAAGAGGAAGAAGATCTGCGTCGTGCCATTGAGCTCTCACTGCGAGAGTCCACAGTCATGGGGACGCAGCCGCCTCAACCTATCGAGTCCTCTGCACCGGCGTGGACGGATGAAGAAACCGACGGTCTCAGTGGATCGTACACTGGCCAGTCGGACCCAGTTTTAATGACGCTCAATGGAGACAACGGTCAAGAAGAGAAGGCTCCAGCACTGCCAGCTACTAGCGAGAGCTCCCGTCGCCCACCGTCATACTCCTCTATTGGCGAGTGTGTGGTGTGCTTCGACGGCCCTCAGGCAGCCGTTTGTGTGCCCTGCGGCCACAATGCCGTGTGCATGACGTGCGCCGAAGAAATCCTCGAGACAACTTGTGAATGCCCCGTGTGCCGTCACCCGATCCGCGAGGTCATCAAGCTCTACCGTGTTTGATCAGCCGACGAACAGAGACCACTGCTAAATTATATGCTCCGCTTTCATACTTTAACAGTACATGCCTCGCGAGCAGACATGACGTCGAATGAAGACCCCGTGTTCCGCCAAGAGATGCATAATCTCAACCAAGCGAACCAACTTTAACGAATGACTTACCCACCAACACATTTGACTTTCGTGCAATTGTTAGAATAAATGAACTTGATATAAATCGAAACAAAACAATGCGGCTGTACACGCGACCCTACTAGCAGTGGTAGATCTTGACGACCTCACGGACGGTCACGCGGCACACGGGACACAGCTTCGTGGACCGCAGGAGGTGGTCGGCGCAGTCCTGGCAGATCGCGTTGTGGCCGCAGGGCACACAAACAGTCGACTTGGGGCCGTCAAAGCAAATGATGCACTCGTTCGAAGCGTCTGCGCTTGCTTGGTCTTGCGCTGGGGAGGCGAAGGCACTCGCTGGAGCCGTCGAAAGGCGATTGGCGGCGAGAGGAGACTGCAGTTGCAGTGGTTGGACGATCTCCACTCCGTCAGGCGCGAGAAGGGCCTCCGGTGAGTAGCTCATAGAGTCGCTCGGGTTCCATGGTGGAGCCGACGCGTTGGGAACTGATCGCCGTGGGGGCGGAGTCGTGAACAGAGCTGCAGCTGCAGCAGCTGACGTCTCGCTGTGGCGCTGGGCCTCCTCGCGTGAGAGCTGAATTGCACGTTCAAGATCTCGCTGCTCGTCCAGCATCGACGGTTGGACGTAAGGCGGCGATGGGTTCGCTGAGCGTGACGATGCCGTAGCGCCACTAGCTTGAATCGGCTCTACTCCCACCTACATTGTCAGGAAAAGTGACGACTCGTTAGTGAGACTTATCGGCATCAGCCAGAATTATCAGACGGCATAACGAACCCGCAAGCTTCCAAAGAAGGTCTTCCAGGCCGTGAGATCCCTGTGGCTGGTCGCAGCAAAGTCGAAAGTCTGCGGTGCCGACACGCGGTTGATGCCTTCTTTCGTGTACGCGCTGATGGAAAAGCGGTGGTCACGGCGGTTGAGCCACGTCGATCCGCTGCTCTCCATGATGCCGTCGCTCAGCTTGTACACGAGCTCCTGCGAGGGACGCGCTGGTCGTTTGTCCCCGGCCTTCATGGTGAAGAGATCAATCTCCACGACGTTCGCGTCGTTCGTGCGAAGCACCATGCAGTATCTATGATCACACAACACAATGAGAATCTTCCTGTGATGTCAACTGTAGTGTAGCCTCAAGAATCGTACCGTCCTTTCCAGGAGTTGAGCCCCGACAAGCCCGACGCAAGCGACAGCAAGTTGTCCACGCGCTGGTGCAGCCACCCAGAGTACACACAGAGATGCTACAGCGAACCACAGACCACTGTCAGTTTCTCAATCACAACACCAACACTGTCTTCTATGACACGTACCTTCTCAATGTGTTCAATACACTGCAAGTACTGCGTCGTGTTGGCCTCGTACGCGTTGCCGTATTCGTACCGTGCGAGGTCGAGTGGCGTCTGGCGCTTGGTGGTCGTGCGCGCGTGGACATCAATGCGTGGATGCGCGAGCAGCAGTCGCACGACCTCACTCTTGGGCTTCATGATCGCGAGATGCAGCGGCGTGAAGCCCTTGGCGTCACGCGCGTTCACGTCCACGTCCACGTCCACTGCTAGCAGCGCGATGACGCATGCCGTGTGGCCTGATGTACAGGCAATCGCCAGTGGCGTCATACTGAAGATCGGGTCTTTCCACTCGAGATACGCACGGTTCTCGGTCGTGAGCCTAGCCAGCGCCTGCTGCAGTGACGCCAGGTCGCCGCTCTTGGCGGCCAACCATAGTACCTGCTCCTCCGGACACAGCGTCTGCGTGACCCAGCTTAACGAGTTGCCCATGTTGCGTGAGAGTGTAGCCTTTCGGATGGAACGAAGACAGTGATGATGGGTTTGGTCGGATGAGAACATGCGCCGCCTCAGAAGTGGTGTCAGATATCATCAGATGCGATCAGACGCCAACGCAGTTGCAGGTGTGGCCAGATTGGTGAACGAGAGCAAAATGGAGGCAGAGATGGCGGGAGTGGCGGCGCGTTTACGTGGCATCTACGCGGAGAAGCTGTACGAAGACGAGAATGAGAAGCTGTATGAATAGGAGAACAAGGGCGAATCTTGTAGGCTTCCTTAAAATCGCGCTTCTTCGCACCGTTCCACTAGGATCTCAGCCGCCACACCCATCCAGCCACTGTACTTGTACTTGCGTGGATGGATCAGGAGATCGACGGCCTCAGTGGGTAGTACACTGGTTAGGTGGACGCAGCTTCAATGACATCGGTGGAGACAACAGCCACGCCGAGAATGTCCCAGCACTGCCTGCTACGAAGAGCCCCCATTGCCCACCATCATGCCCTTCCATTGGGAAGTGTGTGGTTTGCTTTGACGGCCCCCAGGCAACGGTATGTGTGCCCTGTGGCTACAGACAACACCGTGTGCATTCTGTGTGCCGAGGGGAAACTTCAGACATCTTGCTTGCGAACGCCTCGTGCGTAGTCACCCACGCCTACTTCTTAATCCGAAACATTGCGAACGACGTGGAATGAGAGATGCAGTTTCTTGTGGCTCCCCAAAATCGGGGATGTGGCTCGTCCTAATCCGACATCAACCAATGAGTCTATTGAATGCGGGACTTGTCAGGACATGGTTGGAAGGATGACTTGTGTCCTCCTCCAATCCGTTCTTTGCCAGACGGAAGGGCGACAACGTCATAGCTCTTATCGCATATGAGATGAAAATAGTATCATCATTCCGAGCCTGGCTCGTCCTCACTTCTTTTGTTGCAAGTCAGCCATGAGGATGAATTTGACGAGGCACTCTTTCGCACATCCTTGCTGTTGTGAGCTTAGATTGAGTCTCAATCAAGGTGACTTTGGCACTGACCACTGGTGATCAGGCATTCCAGATTTCACCAGATCAATCAAACGGTCGAAGAGATCAAAGGAAGATAAGTCTGCGCACTTGACACTCCAGCAGGCGACGCTGATGGGTGCAGAGCAATCTGAAGACGGGTCCGGTCCCAACCCTCCGCTAGCTAAGGCAGCGTTGGCAGGAAACACGAGCGCCGTAAAAGATCTGCTTGACGCACGTGTGGCGATCGATGAAACGAACAAATCGGGCAACACGGCACTTATCTACGCAGCCCGGAGAGCAGACACGAGCGTCTTGTACGTGCTGCTTGGACAAGGTGCGAAGATCGATCACGTGGACAAATCGGGCCGCACGGCTCTGACTGCAGCAGCGTCGGCGGGTCATACGAGCGTCGTGACCGTGTTGCTTGAACGAGGTGCGAAGATTGATCACGTGGACAATAGGGGTGATACGGCACTTACCTACGCAGCGAATAAAGGACGCAGGAGTGTTGTAGATGTGTTGCTTGGACGAGGAGCTACTGGGGCGATGAAGAGACGAGCAACAGCCGTCGCACAATGCACAGGTCACGACGACATCGTCAGACTAATGCGCAGCCACACGGACTCTCCGATGTCATCCACATCTATTCAGAACGGCACCGCGGCACGACAAGTCGATGATCAAGAAGAAGCAGACATCCGTCGCGCCATTGAGCTTTCACTTCGAGTAACTGCAACTATGTGTAGTGGGCTGAGGACGAGCAAGACGTTGCCCACTCACTGAGCAGCGGGCTGGTGCCCGCAGCTGAGCTGGCTGGTGATGAGGACGACCCTGGGGGGTACTGCCGTACCCCCACCAGGTTACATAGAGTAGGAATTGAGTTGCTCCTATTCATTCTACAATAGACGACGGGATCAAAGGAAGCCACCAGCTTCTCTAACGGTGTGTTGGTGAACCTTGGACCTACTACAAAGCTAGCTTCAGTGGTTTGCCTGTGTGCAACTACCAAGCTCGTCAAGAAGATCGATCAAGAAGAAGAAGACCGTCGAAGTGGAACCATGGCACGCTCGACGACGACAACCTCTGGACGTGTGCTGCGTGCGCATCAGCCACGCCAGAGTGGAACAAGCAGCCCAGCCCCAGGCGCAGCGACTGCTGCCAGTGCTGCTGCAACCGGAGCTGGAAGGAACAACGCAGGTACTGCTGGCGGCCGCCAGAGCCGCAGCTCGACCACGCAGCGTTCTTCCAGCGGCTCGTCCACGACAACAGCTCAAACGACGCGGGAACAGGTGCGGCCTTCCCGATGACTGCGCGTGTTACTGGCCATGCCACAGTGCCACAGTACGTGCTGACCTCGATTGGTGCGCCCAAGTTGGACCGTGTAGCGCAGGAGAACCTGACGAAGTGGATGGATCTACAACTCGAGTACGAAGAAGCAGTTAGAGCGCAGTGCAAGCACTTAACCGGCGACGTGAACGCGCTCATGGTGTCGCTGCGCAACTCGTTCGACGAAGCGTACTTGGAGACTCTCTGCGAGATCGAACGGCAGAAGAGTCGTGAAGAGCTCACGGATGACTTTCTGTGGGACTGGATCAAATCGGAGGTGGAAACCTTCAAGAACCAGACGATGCCGGACATTGAGGGACTGTTCCAGAGAGAACTCAAGTTCGGCAACGGTTCGAACGACGCGAAGGCTCAAGTAGTCGACTACTTCCACTCCTGCAACACCATAATTCGAACGAATGGGTTAGTCTCGTTGTTCAAAGGCAACGACGAGAAGAAGTGTAAGATCCTGGTGAAGTGCCTACCTGAAAAGATCAAGAGACGTGTGAAGAACGAGCTTGACTTCGGTAAGGACGGCAATCTCAAGCGCGATGTGCCCGCCTTGTATCAGCTGACTCTTCGCATGGCCCTGGAACAAGCAAAAGAGGATCGGGTCCTCGGTCAGCTCAAGCGTACCCGTGAAGGCGACGACGGTGCTGGCCCGAAGCACAAGCGTGGCGGAAATAGAGGCAGAACCAGTGCCCGCATCGAGACTGACGGTGCAAAGGTCAGTGAAGAGAAGCCCATCGGAAGGCGAGTGGCATTTGCAGGCAGAGTTGCATCGGAGGCTGGGCGTGGTGGATCGGCCTGGAATGGCGTACTCCACAGAGATGGCTGTTACGGCTGCGGCGGCAATCACACCCTCCACTCGTGTACGAAGCTCAGCTCGAGTGCCAAAGCCAAGGTCAGGGCTGCCAAGCGTGCGAAGCGTGAGCAAGGGAGGCAACGCGAAGATTTGTCGAATTAGAGAGTGCCTACCGTCAAATCAACCGCACGTGACCGTGAATGGAGTTCTGGACCTCGTGTGTTGTGCGGACAGTGGAGCCTACAAGTCATGTATCGGTCACGAAGATGTCAGTAAATTGAAGACTCGGGACGAGTCGGTGAAGATCAAGGTCTTGCGGCAACCGATCGAGTGCGAACTTGCTGACGGGCGGACGATGCATGTGACGGAGACGGTGTATGTCAAGCTTGCGTTGCGAACGGCGGCTGGACCTGTGAATATCCAGGCGCCTGTTGAGTGTTTGGTGATCGGTGGCGGCGGTGAATTTCTGTTGGGGAAGGACGTCCTGGGCATGCTCGGCATCGACGTCGACCGCCAATTGGAAATTCTTGCTGCGCCATCGAATGAAGATGACGACGATACGAAAGAGGACCCGGTGCTGACCGCGGTCCGCGATGACGTCGAGATCAAGGAGGCAGTCGAAGATATGGTGAGGCGTGCGTTGGAAGAAGGCTTCCCCGTAGAGAATGTCGACCGCCTGCGCACGGTGATCTACATGTACGATATCTGGCGCGTCAAACTAGGCAATGACCCGCCTGCTCGCGTGGAGCCGCTGAAGGTCCGACTGAAGAAGAACGCTGTGCCGTACAAGAGCAAGGCGAGAAAGTACTCACCTGAGCTGCAGCACTTCCTTGAAGACTTCAATGGGCTGGGTGTACGAGAACCCGAACTCACGATGGGCGTGTCCAGCTCTGCCAGTGAAGAAATCAAAAGATGACTACCGCCAAACGACGGACTACAAGCTCACGAACCTTCAGTTGGAGCCGCTTGCTGGCCTGATGCCGAACTTGGACGTGGATCTCGAGCGTGTGATGGGCTCTGTCTGCCCTGGGCTGTTCGACTTCATCAAAGGCTATTGGCAGTTGCCTCTTGATGAAAAGTCCCAAGAGATCCTGTCCAACATGACACACAGGAAGATCTACACGCCACGACGAGTGCCGCAAGGGTGCTCGGACGCAGCCCTCTATTTCCAGTCAACGATGGAGCGCTGTTTCGCGGGGCTGCTTTACGAGCACTTGTTAGTATGGATAGACGATCTCCTCCTGTACGCCAAGGATGTGGACACGTACCTCGGCAAGCTGCAGACGCTGTTCGAGATTGCGGATCATTTCGGCTTCAAGCTGAGCGCAACGAAGTCGTCATCTACCAGAAAGAAGTCAAGTGGTGTGGTCGTATCAACAATGGCAATGGTGTGAAGCACGATCCAGCGCGCATCCAGGCTTTGGTGGACTTACCGATTCCAAGTAATGCTGGAGAGCTGCAGCAGTTCATTTGTTCGACGAACTGGATGAGGAACTCCATCATCGACTATGCGCGGCTTGTGCGGCCGCTGCAGGACCGACTCGATGCAGTGTTGGCGACTGCCAAGAAGCGGACGAAGCGAGTCGCGACGAAGATTCCGATCACGTTGTCACGGACGGAACAGGACGCATTCGAACGCGTGAAGTGTGGACTAGCAGACGCAGCCACCTTGGCCTTTCCGAAGCCAGAGGCTGAGACCTGTCTGCTGACCGATGCCTCCGATGTGGGATGGTCAGTGATCGTCACTCAAGTGCCGAGTGGAACGTGGATCTCCCTGTACATGAGCAGCAGCATGAGCTTCTTATCTGCATGGGCGGATCGTTCACCGGGGCACAGCGGAACTGGAGTGTCATTGAAAAAGAGGCTTACCCGATCATCATTGCCTGCGACAAGCTCAGCTACCTGCTCTTGCGTCCGAACGGCTTCAAGATGTTCTGCGATCACCGTAACTTGATTCACGTGTTCGCTCCTGCACAGGAGATGAAGAAACACGTGAGAGGCAAGTTGCTACGATGGTCCATGAAACTAATGGAGTACCGATACGCAATTGAGCACATCGATATAGCGAAGAACGTCTGGGCAGACATGGTGTCGCGATGGGCTGGTACGACACGATCTGGAACTACAGCGATCAAACGTATGAAGCGTAAGCGCCCAAGAGAGGCAGCTGATGACGGTGAGCGCAGCCCGTGTGCTGCGACGCGTCAGCGCGAGACTACACCACGATCTGGCGGAACAAGGATCAAACGTGTGCAGCGTAAGCGCCGAAGTGCGGCAGCTGATGACGCTGAGCGCGGCACTCGTGCTGCGACGCGTCAGCGCACAAGGACGGTGGCGAGTGACGATGAGGACCGCGCGGCACGGGAGCTGCGGCGCGTCAGCCACGACGACTGCGGCCACTGCAAGCCGAGGACTTCGAGTGGCCAACAATAGACTCGATATTGCTGACTCAGCAAGCCGAGGGAGTGGACCACCAGACGTCGCTGAGGCGTGATGAACACAGCCTCTTGTGTGAGCAAGACCGTATCTGGATACCAGAACGGGCGACAGACCTCACCTATCGACTATTTGTGATCGCACACTGCGGACCGCAAGGTCACAGAGGTCGTGACTCGTTGATGGCAGCTCTTCAGCGCGGATTCAACATCCGGAACCTGCGGCAGCGTGTCGACGCCTTCCTGGCCAATTGCTTGCTCTGCAAGCATGTGCTCGGCAAATACACAGGGCGATCCAGAGCCAACGTGAGGCGCAAATGGGCCGAAAATGCGAAACCAGAAACATGCAGTCAAGGCGAACTTTGACGTGGGCGACTATGTGTTACAATCAAGGGTGGACGAGAAGCACTACGATACACTGTTCGCCACGTGGGTCGGCCCGTACCAGGTCGTGCGAGCGGATGAAGCTTCCTTTCGTGTGCGTCATTTGATCAATGGTACTGAGAAGGATCTGCACGCGTCACGTTTGAAGTTCTACGCGGATTCGAGCTTTGAAGTGACCGACGAGATTCGCGAGCACGTGGGTGCACAAGGAACTGTGCTGACCGTGGAGAAGCTGCTTGAGCATCGGTGAAACCAAGGGAAGAAGGACTTCGAGCTCTTGGTCGCCTGGAGAGGCCTCGAGTCCATCGAGAACTCGTGGGAATCGCTGCTGTCCCTCTACAAGGATATTCCGGTGGTAGTGCGGACTTTTGCGGCGTCAACCAACGACCAAGCTCTCCAACGGCGTGTCGCGCAACTTGCGTGGGCATCCGAAGTCTTGGAAGGGCGGCGTAGTGGGCTGAGGACGAGCAAGACGTTGCCCACTCACTGAGCAGCGGGCTGGTGCCCGCAGCTGAGCTGGCTGGTGATGAGAACGACCCTGGGGGTACGGCAGTACCCCCACCAGGTTACATAGAGTAGGAATTGAGTTGCTCCTATTCATTCTACAATAGACGACGGGATCAAAGGAAGCCACCAGCTTCCCTAACGGTGTGTTGGTGAACCTTGGACCTACTACACTATGACGGCAACACCTTCACGCCAAGCTTCGACTGTCTCGTCTTCGAGACCGCTTACTCATGCTGTAGGTCGCTGTGGATCGCGTCCTGGGGCTCCACCTGCGCCAAGTAATGGAGCCTGTGACAGAATGCCAGTCCAGACTGCCGCTGACAATGACACTCGTGCGCGAGCGTCCTCCCTTGGCGAGTGCATTGTTTGCCTGGAAGGCCCGAAGGCAGCAGTGTGCGTGCCGTGCGGCCACAATGCTCTGTGCATGACATGTGCCGACCAAATCCTCAAGATTTCGCGAAAATGCCCCGTGTGCCGCCAACCGATTCGCGAGGTCTGCATGCTGTACAGAGTCTCGTAAGTCCGCGAAGTCCATGGACCCGTCGACCAGACACCGACTTGAGTCACACTAGTAGATCGGGTCGAAAGCTCGAACGCAAGTGATGCACCAACTCGTGCGATAACTTTTTCAAACAGGACAGGATTAAACAGCAATATACGAAGTGTGCAATTGCAAGATCAAGTCTTTCCCCTCAAGATACGCACGGTTCTCGGGCGTAAGCCTCGCCAGATCGCCGCTCTTGGTCGCACGCAACCCACACTTCCCCACGCACGCTGTGAACTTGACTCAGAAAGGAGTCAGACATCCTCAGATGCGATCAGACGCCAACACAGTTGATCTGATGTTTGGTGTGGGGGGAAAAATTGGAGACGACGAGCAAAATGGAGGCAGAGGTGGCGCGAGTGGCCGCGCGTTTGCGCGGCATCCACGCCGAGAAGCTGTATGAGTGGAGAGATGAAGAAGAGAAGAAGGGCGGCGCTCGCAGAGACTCGCGAAGATCGCGCGTCTTCGCGCCATTTCTCGCTCGCAGACGAGGTCTGAATATGGCTTCCTCGCTGCAGGAGATCGACTGGAAGGCGCTGCTGCATACAGTATTTCGACGATACGCCGGCGAGTTGTATGTTCAAGGGAAGCTACTGAATCAAGACGAGCTGCTTGTGCATCGCATCTTGCGGCAATCTACCCAACAGCAGCCAGAAATGGAGACTACTGTGGAAAACACGGTGATCGTCCTTCCACAGGACGGTTTGAAGGTGATCGTGCGCTGCGACGACGCGCCCGCATCGCGAATAGGATCGGTAGTGTCGGCTGCCGTCGTATCCAAGCATACGCGCGCGTTAGCGACGTCGTTGGTCGTCTCCTGTCGCACGGAAGAAGCCGTGGAAGCTGTTTGGAAGGACAAGAAAGAGCAGGAGCTCGTGACGATGGAGAGGGTTTTCGGCTTCGACGTGGCCGCGTTCAGAACCCCCAGTAACCTCAGACAGCGAGCTAAACACAGCGAAGATGAACGTCATAGCGCCGGAGAGGATGGTGATGACGAGCAGGACGATCGCGACTGTGCCAACGCGACGATTGTGAGCGACTGGACTCTCAGTGACCTGCGAGGCGTGAGCCGCATGATGGAAGCCGACGGTTTGGAAACGACGCAGTGGGCGACGCTGCTCTTCACCGCCAAGGATCGACGAGCCACTGATGCAGACGACCCGTGGTCGTTTCTATCGCTCGGCAACTCACAGAAGCGCGTGTGGTCTGAGGAACGAGTGGCTCGTGGGGACGCGTTACGAGCCAAGGCGCGGTTGAAAGACGCACTGGCGGAGTACGGCAGTGCGATTCGACTGGACGACGCCAATGTGAACGCGCTGGTGAAACGTGGGCAGGTGTTTATGGAGCTACGGTACTACGAAGACGCGATTCGAGACTTCGAAAGCGTCCAGCAGATCGACCCGACGAATGAAGAAGGAATCCGTGGGCTGTTGCGAGCGAAGGGGAAGCTGGGCCACTCCAAGCACGTTGTCAAGGCAGTAAGCACGAGGCGGTCTCGATCCAAGAGTCGTGAGCAGAAGCAGAAGCGGGAGCCAAGAGATCAAGACAGACGGCGGGATCACCCAGAAGAGTTGGTGGCGGATAGTCAGATCCAGGAGGACGCGTATTCATTGGAGAAAGAGCGGCTTCGTCAGTTGCTTGAGGAAGAAGAGCGACAACGGAAACTGCTTCGGAAGGCTCATCGCAAACGCGATCATTCTGTCGACAGTGGCGACACGACGGATTTGGATGCCGAGTCCAAACACAGCCGCCGGAAGAGCAGGAAGAGCCACAAGAAAACCAAGAAGTCGAAGAAAAGTGACCACAAGAAGCACCGCTCGCGTGACGACGACAGAGGCGAGCGACGACGCAGGCGATCGAGAAGCGCGGTGTCTTCCTCGTCATCTAGTGGTGATGAAGATTACAGCAGACAGCACAAGCGCAAGCACCGCACTCGGAGTCGCTCTCACTCTCGGTCTAGATCTAGGACAACAAGTCGCAGTCATCACACTAGTTGATTAGAAGACAGAAGGAAACTGAACAAATACTCATATTGGCCATGCCTTGTGTGCGCTAAAGTACAAACTTACAGCCACCCTACAGTGCTTACATGGCCACGTCACTTGCAGTGTACTGCAGATCCTGCCGTTGGAGTTTCGTGCCGTCCACGTAGGCCGCCACGATCGCAGGACACTCGACACGCAGGTTCTCGGGCGCGAGTTTGGAGCACGCTCGCAGGTTGAGAAGCCCCAGTGTATCAGAACGCAGGAACAAGTGTGTGAGCTTCTGCAGGTAGGACAGGTCCAGTCGCTTGGCGCTGTGGAGCTCCAGCACGACGACTTCCATCTCGGCACACAGTGAAAGATCCAGCACTTGCAGCGACGTCGACGAGACGTGGACTCGCTTCATGGCCAGACAGCTCCTCAGTAACAATGTCCGCAGCTGTGGCAGCTCTCCTGGGTCGATGAGAAGCTGCTCGACCATGAAACAATCTGACAGATCCAGCGTCTGGACTTGCGACTGTGCGAGTTGCCTGCGCAGGAGATGCCGCGCGTTCATGGTCGTCAGCACACGCGACGATAGCCGCAGCTCTTGGAGGTTTGGCCACGTCGTGTCGTCGTGGAACTCGGTCACGAGACAGCTTTCTACTGTCACAGACTTGAGCGCAGCGCCTCCTCGGATCGCTGGAGTCGTGAGTCGGAAGCACTGACGCAGCGTGAGCTTCTCGAGTGTACCCGCCAATTTCTCAGTCACGAGCCGCACGTCGGCGTCTGTGAGGTTCCACACGTGGATGAGCTCCAGCTGCGTGAGCTTCCACTTGTCAAACTGCGAGAGCACGTGGTTCAGCCGCTCCACGGGCACCGTGACGCGGTGCAGTGAGACGTGCCGCGCGTCTGGGAAGTAGTCGACGATGCGTGCGAGTGCGTCGGCGTCGTCGAAACTCTCGCCCACGAGACGCCGCGTGTAGCGAGGCAGCGACGTCAGGCAGTGGCGGCTCACGCCACGCACGCTCCAGAGCTCGTGTAGCGTGAGGAACGGCACCACGAGCCCCAGCAGCGGCTCCGTGTCCAGCATTTTCGTCGGTGAGTTCACGCAAATGAGCCCGTCGATCATCGTCGTGCCTGTTGAATCAGAAATCGATGGCTGATCGGATCAGATATTCTCAGAAAGATCCCAACTGTCGTTTCCGTGAAAGGATGCTCATCACTTTCGTTTTGTGGAAATGACGCGATGCACTCGGTGGCTGGTGGTGCTTGTGGGCTGCTTGTGCATGCAGCATGCGGCTGCAACGGAAGTCAAGTCAACTTCACTTGTACTGGGTGGACGACAGCCCGAGAGCGGCGTCGAACGAGCCGCTACAATCTACAACAGCCGCTCGACCGAAGAGCTCCATCGTTTGTTTGTGGAGGCGCAAATGGAGCGACAGCGGCAGAGATACACACACGCCGACGAGTTATACGAGGTTGTTGCTGCGTCAACTGGGAACGCATCCTCTCAACACCACCAGTTGCTTATGTGGGTGCAATACCAGCACGCAGACCTGCTCATGCGCCACGTTGTTCCTCAAGTCGAGCGTGAAGACGGCCGCCAAGCCAGCAACCAGATCAAGAACCACGCGATTGCCAAGTTCCAAGACGCCCTGCAGCTCGGCGAACAAGCTACGCTGTTGACTGGCGGCGTTGTGTTTGGTGTGGCGGAGCGAGTACACGCTTACAATTCAGTGGGGACGCTGGCGATGGAACTGGGAAGGTACGACAAAGCCATCGAGAACTTCCATCATGCGATCGCGGTGGACCCCGCCGCATACGAGCCACTGGGAAACTTGGCATTGGTATTGTTGAAGGTTGGACGCGTGGAAGAGGCACTCAAGATGAACAAGCGTGCGCTGGAGCGGAACCCCGACGACTTGAGGCTTCTCCACAACATGGGGACGGTCTTTTTCGAGCTCGGCGATGAGACCAAAGCGGAAACCTACTGGCTCCAGATTCTAGAGAGGCGTCGAGACTCACCAGAGACACTCGTGAGCCTTGCGACGATCTATGGGTCCAGAGGGGAGGCCGAACGAGTACACGAAGTTCTAACTCGGGCTGAGAAGCTCACACCGCCTGGTCCGTTGCGACAGTCGATTCGTCTGCAGCACGCGATGAGCCATCTTCGCATGATCTACATCTCTAAAGACCAGATCGCGACTTCTAGGTATGAATTCAAAGCAGCTCTTTCAAGTATTCGTCAGCATGGAGGCTCGCTTCCTGACCCGCTCGCGACAATCGGAAGTGGATCCATGGGGTACTACGCCATCTACCAAGGCTACCACGATCGCGAAGTACGGTCGTTGTTGGCTCAAATCTACCGCAACAACGCAGGCAACGACTTGAACTTTGTATCTCCTCACGTGAGCAGCGGCCGACGCAAGCGCTATGATTTCACGACGAGCTCCTCATCGACAACGTCTGTGGTGACGATGCGACGGCGTATTCGCGTGGGCTTCCTCTCCGCGTTTCTACGGCATCACTCCGTAGGCCTTTTATTATCAGGCGTGATGCACCACCTGCGAAGGGATCAGTTCGAAGTCGTTGCGATCATGTTTGACGATATGGCTCAAGACTCCCTCACGCAGAGTGTCTTGGATGCGGCTGACCAGTCCATCCTGCTGCCTGCCCGCGATCTGAGTAGCTCGCAACGTCTCATCTCGTCGCTTGACATCGATATCTTGGTGTTTAGTGAGCTCGGCATGCACGCAGCGACGTACTTCCTCGCGTTCGCTCAGCTCGCGCTTCGTTCCATCGCGTTCTGGGGCCACGCAGTTACCAGTGGCATCGACACTGTCGACTATTTTGTCTCATCCAAGCTCTTTCGACAGCACCAAGACTCATCAGAAGACCGCGAGCGATACACGGAGTGTCTGTACGAGATGGAAGGTCTCACCACGCTGTTTCCTCGTCCACCGGCACCCGAAACCGGCCTCACAAGAGCGTCTTTCGGTCTGCCAGATGAGTCAGTGATGGCTCACATGCTACTGGTACCGCAGACGCTGTACAAGCTGCACTCGTACTTTGACTCCATCATCCAGCGGATACTTTCCATTGTGAACTCTAGCTTTCTGGTGCTTCCCATCGGCGACAAGCCACTGCTCGTGCAACAACTCACACGACGGTGGCGTGAAGGCGGTATCATCAGTGGCGACGCGTACAAGCGAATCTTCTTCGTCCGCAAAATGAACCAGACCGAGTTCCTTGCGCTGTGTGCAATGAGCGCCATCGTCTTAGACCCGTTCCCCGTCGGAGGCGGACGCAGCAGCTTTGAAGTGTTCTCCGTCGGTACGCCGATCCTCGGCCTCACGTCGCGAACGACCATCTTGCAGCTCACGTTGGCCATGTATCGTCGAATGGGCATTGAGACGACGTGCTGCATGTTCGAAACGGAGGACCAAGTTGAGGCCGAAGCCGTGGAGCTGCTTCTGAACGCACGGAAGAGACATAGCTTAAGGGACCGAATACTTCGGAACAACTACAAGCTGTACGCAGGCAGCAACTACGCAGTCGTCCGCGAATGGGAGCAGTTCTTCCACGAGATTTTGGCGAACGATCCCCCCAGGCAATTGGTAAAGGCGGAAAATCGTATTAGCCGAGAGTGCGTCGTCCATGAGGCGCTTGAAGACACGCTGAAGCCACATTTTGTGTACGAAACGCTCGTTTCTGGGACGACATCGGCACCCACAACGCGTTTTGTTCGACTTTTCGAAGGCAACGACCCCTTTGAAGTCGCAGCGCTGGTGACGAGTGACATTCTCCAAGTCGCGTTCCTTGGGAAAGTGCTGTGGAACATGCAGCAGCGGTTCCTTCACCGTGTGATTGAATCATTTGAAGTCCAATCCAGAAGCTCTGGGTTTGTATCTCATGTTGAGATTCGAGAAGGAGATGATCTTCACCAAGTCATACGATGGCAAGTTCATCGGGCACTCAGACAGCGACCTCCCCTACCTGGGACGGACAATTTGGCTGAACTCGAAATTCAAGTGCTAGCGGTTGCGATCAATCGAGTTCCTCAACACACAACAACAGCTTGGCGAGCAGCTCGAGCGATGGTGCCCCCACGAGCTTTCCTTTCCATAGCGGAATCTCACAGGCGAGACTGTGTTGTGCTGGTCGTCACGACGTGCAAACGCCTCTCACTGTTCCTGAGGACGATGGCTTCGCTTCGAGACGCTCTGAAGATCACGCACGACCATCAATGGCACGATTGGTTCTGCTCCATCACTATCATTGACGACAATTCATCAGAAGCTGATCGTCAGCAAATGATAAAAGCGTTCCCAAGCTTCCACTTCATATGGAAGTCTCCGATGGACAAAGGCCACGCGAGGTCGTTGAATCTGGCGCTGGCTCACATCCGAGATGCTCGCTTTCTCTTCTACCTGGAAGACGACTGGGAATTCCGGAGCCAGTCCTCGGCTGGGAGCTTTCTTCTCGACGCAGTGGCAGTATTACGCTCAACGTCACTCGCTCAAGTGCTGCTGAATGACCAGGGCGGCGGCTACGCATCGCAGCTCACAACCGACGCTGGCCACAGCATTCACTACGCCATCCACGAGTTTGCCGTATCCGATCCATCGCACGAATTCTCATACTGGCCGGGTTTCTCGCTGAATCCAGGCGTGTGGGACCTACACAAACTCAGTGTCGTCTTCCAAGAGTTGCAACACAATGGAGACCAAAGTCTATTCCAGGAAGATACCGACATTTTCGAACGCGAGTTCTCTCTACGCGTGTGGCGGTCGGGGCTTGAGATCGGCTACTTGGAGCGTGGCGTCTTGTGCGACCACATTGGCGCACCACCAGGCACGAACGCGTCAGCGTATGTGCTGAATGGACTTCATCGGCGGTTTGATTTAGCTGTTGGATGACTGGAGCGACGCCGCAAACTCGGTCAAAATGGCTCGCTGCTTCGGGTGCAGGCTGATGTGGCGCCTTCGCTCGATCACAAACGCGTGGGCCTCGTCCAGCGTCATGCCGTGGTGCTGCATCAAGTACGCGAGCACGACGACGGTGCTTCGACCACGACCGGCCTTGCAGTGGACGTACGTCGTTTTCTGGGCTTGGATCTGCGCGTGGAGAAAGTCGACACAGCGGTGGATCGTCTCGACGCTGGGCGGTCGGAAGTCCCCAGTGCGGCCAAAGCACTGCTCGACGTTTGCCTCGGCCCAGTCCTCTTCAAATATGAATACAAGGCCAGTAAGTGAAAGAACAGTGCACTTGGAGGCTAATTTGGAGCGACGGACCGGCGGTGACGGGGGTGGCGAGCCAGTTTGGCAGCAGCTCCGTGGGCTGGTTCATGGTCACCACGGCGCAGACGCCCTCCTGCTGTGTGAGCTGGTCGACAGCAGAAATTAGCATTTTAATTAGCACATAATTAGCCTCCACCAAAGACGTCAGTCAGTGGGTGATGGATGATGCACGTACCGTTTCCAAGTGGCGCTTCTCTTTCAGCGGCAACGCGCCGAGCACGAGATGCGGCAAAATGCGGCTCCACCACGGACGCACGTGCTCATGGCAGAGAATGAGGTTGTACAGCAGAGAGACGTGGAAGATCTAATAGAACCACAACACTGTTGTGAGCGAACTGAGAGAAAGAGAGAAGGAAACTATGAGATAGAGCCATGCGCACGAAGCCTTTGTTCTTCTTGCGGGCCGCCGGTGGCTCTACGCCAGGCGCTGCTGCGTCGGCAGGGTCTCTAGTAGGAGGCGCTGATGAGCTGCTCGGTGGTGGAGTCGGAGGCTTCGTGGCGGCGAGAGCGTCGCCAGCGCCGGAGGTCGCGACGGCCGTCGCCATGAGGAAGAAGTGGTGAAGTGAATGACGACTGAGTTGCGTCGTCGTCACGATGAGATGATGCTAATTCGCACTTCGATTAACCCAGACTAAGCTAATTAAAGATGTCTTTGTCACCAATTAGCTTCGCTTCGGATCGTGGTGGTCTCTGGTGACGAATGGATGATCAATGCAGCGTCTCTCATCATACACACGTGTGACTCAGCCTCTGACAAAGATTGGATGGTGGATGTGGCCTCGTGGGCCAGCTCTCCAAGTTTTCATTCCTCAATCCGCGCTCTTCAGCGCACCAGCAACAACAGCACTCGTCTCCACCTCAGCATCAACCTCCCACGATGAAAGTCTACACTGCACTCTCAGCAGCCACGCTCTACGCGGCCTTGGCTGGACTCAGTGTCGACGCCAGTGAAGCCAGAAACCTACGCCGCCTTACGTCGTCAGCTCCGCAAGCCAACGCTCGGCCGATGCTGCGGGGCTTCACGATGACAGAACAAGACAAAGTCCAGGCCCCACCCAGTGACGCGATCACCGAAGAGGAAACTAGCGGTGTCAGAGGCAAGCCGCAGACGACCGCACCAGTAGGAGTGTCTTGGGTCCCGAGTGACTTCCGCACCGGCAAGGTCTCCCTGCTGCCGACGTTTCCTCCGACGGCTCCGACGACACTCTCCGATACGCCGGTGATGGTGCCGAGCGTTGTGCCTGCAGTTACACACGAGCTTGATGTCTCGTGGTTTTCACGTGGCTACCGCACGGAAAGCGAGGCTCTCCTACGTGCGTTCGCACCCAAGCCCACCCCCGCACCAACCACTGCACCTATTGGTGTGTCGTGGATGCCGAGTGACTTTCGAACGGGAAACGTGACTCGACTGCCAATCTTCTCACACTCACCAGCCACAGAGAGTTCAGCGCCATCAGCTGAGAGCTCTGTGCAGGCGACGCCAGTGGGTGTGTCGTGGATGCCAAGCGACCTGCGCACTGGGAACGTGACGCGTCTGCCGCTGTTCCCGCCAGCGCCAACGGCCAGCCGAAACCCTCAAGCCGAGCGCGATCCGTAGCTAGTGTGGCGTGAACAATGGCACCATGCTTCTCCATAGCCGTAGCGTTATGGCGGTGGAACACTTCAGAACTAAACCAGCTAATTCTATCGTGCATTTGACTTCGACTCGTACACTTCGAAGTGGCCATTTCCTCTCAAATATCTGTGATGTGTGAGCCAAGTGGCTACACGTACACAACCCCATTTGTCAAGTATTTTTAGTTAGCCATGGAGTTCAACTCGCCGGACAACGCTCATGTCGATCGAACCTCACCTGTGGTGTGACCAATGGCTGAACTACAATGGTGATTCTCGGTGGTGGAGCTGGAGGCGGGGCTCAAGGCGGCCTCGCCGTCGCGCCAGTCGTGAAGCGGCCTGGAACGTACATGCAGAACGACCCGCCCGCCATCGCAGCTCTCAAGCAGCAGCTTCTGATCGACGCGATCGAGAAGTCGTGGGTGTCTTTGTTCCCTCAATCCATATCTACTCGTTTTCATATATACTTATTAACCCTGACGTTTTCCTGTTGCAGTCCGCGTCTTCGAACGGACTTGGATCTCGTCGTGATCATCCAGTTCTTGGGGTCTCTCGACTCGCTTGCACAAGTCTCTCCGCACGTGGTGCATTGTACGTGCTGGCACGCCACCACTCTTTGCTCTCGTGCTAATCCCAGTGTAACTCTACGTCAGATCTCGCCACAGAATGCGCCGTTCTGGTAGGCTCCTCACACATTCTACGAGGTATTCCGTCGTGTCGTCTTCACTCATACAAATTGTGTGTATTCCTGCAGTCGCTTCGTGATGGAGACGTATTCTGCTACCAAGAAGATCCCGTGACCACGGACTCAAGCGCATTAATTATCGTACGTTGGACTTCCGTGAAGTACGAAGTGACGATAGAGCCAACTAACTTTGACGTGGATTGATGAAGATCGAAGGTTCCTTGTGCGGCTACTTCAACAAGCAATTCAGTCAACGAGACGACACCAACGAAAGCTTTTCAAACTGGAACGCTAGGCAGAACAGACGACGAGGCGTGCTCGTGGACTTTGGTGAGATCCAGACCACGTATGCAGCCGGAGGTGAGACCGTGTTTTGATTTTCTGATGCTGAGCTTGTGGTGTGGAGGTCAGCAGTTTGCGTGTTGTCATTTGTGGTGACTAGCACTGTGCAGCTTCGATGATCTATTGGTCGGCGTACCATCGGTCACGTCTTCATCTCTTGAAATGCGGTGGCAGAGACGTCGAGGCATCGTGAGTTGCGATGTTAATATCACTTGTGAATCTAAACTGACATGACGTTGTCCACTTGAACAGCACGCTCAAGAACAAACCAGAGTGATCGTTTTCAAGAAGGTAGGCAAGCAAAACGTGGTTTAAATTGATGAAGTCATCTGACTCTGATCAAATGATCTTCAGGACACGCTGGATCGAGCAGTTCACCGCTTCGGCCTAGTGCTTGAGCGAGGAAATCTTCACTCCCGATGGGTAAACTCGCTGGCTGACTTTATTTGATTTAATCTGTTGTCATGCTGACGATGATTTTGTTGGCCGAGTGTTAGGAAGCCGCATCCGTCGATATCACGCACTTGGCAATCTTCACGCCATTTTCCGACTCCGCCAGACAAGCGCTGCTCCAACATGCTCCTCGGCGGCTCGTACCTCGAGGAGATACTCTCTTTGCATCACCAGGAAATACCTCGACCATCAACGCGTTCGCAATTGTGCTCTCTGGACGACTGGACATCTACTGGACGGGGAGCGACCAGCAATCTGCTGATGACGACGACAGCGACGACGAGAACGACAGGGACGACGGTGGCAGTGAGAGTGCGAACGCGAGCCAGTCATCCACCTCCAGTGGCAACACCGCAATGAGCTTCAGACGCACGCCGCTGTTTTCGATCCGACGAGGCCAAACCTTAGGCGACCAGTCGCTTGGACTTGCGCTTGACGAGCTATTCACGAAGTCGGTATCCCAGTCAGGATCATCAACGTCCAGTGAGGCGTCTTCCATTCCTCATCCTTCAGCAGCGAACCAGCTATCGATCCGGATTGTATCAGGCGAAGACAATACGGAAGTGCTGCTGATGCCCATTGCGTTGTATAACGAGAAGCGCACCGAAGACCACGTTTTACTACAGTACGGTGCTCAGCTCAAGCACCAACGAGAGAACGCGCCTGTGTCAGCAGCGGTCTCTGTGTCAGCGCTAGTGGACTGGGCGCCGTCCTATTTTGCAGGCAAGATGCCCGAAGAACGCACACTCCACGATCTCCAGCAGCTTCTCTGGCGGCTTAACGTCGACAGCGTCGTCGCCAAGACATTTTTCCAGTTCCCACCGCTCGTACTCGAGCGCATCAGCCACGCGATGGAGCTGGCCCACTTTCCTTCCCAGACGCCCACACGGATTCTGGAAGAAGGCAATACGACTGACGAAGTCTTCGTCGTCGTCCATGGTGCGTTGCGTGGTTCTGTGTCGAGAAACGGAGAAGAATTACTCGAGCTGTACGCCCCTGGGGATATCTTTGGCCTGAAGCCTCGTGGATTTGGAGCCTCAGACCTGTACGCCGATGCTGAGACCATGCTGTTGTGCATTCCACGGTCGTGTATCGAACGATGGCTCGTACCGGTCAAATGTGATCTCGTCAGTGACGCCGGGAGGCTGTTTGACAAGCACAGAGCGTATATTGCAGCCCATCCGCCACGCCACTCGAGTGCCAACGAAAAGCGCAAGTCTCTCACGGCCATGGCACGACGTGTTTCGGCTCAAGCTGCTCAAGACGATGCAAAAATGAGTGCTCAACTCACGCAGGCCACTGCCCATACTGAAGCACTCGCTGGACTACTCAAGCGCATGGACTTTCTGGCGTCGATGCCTCGTTTTCTATTGCGAGAGCTGCTGATGCAGGGTGCAATCGTCCACAAACAGCCTGGAGAAGTCGTGTTCCACGAGAACGACACCGCACCGGCTCTTGTGGTGGTTCTCAGTGGATTTCTGCGCGTGTTCTCGCTGGAAAACATGGGTCCGACGCTGGAAATGTTCCACAAGCACACGTTTTGCCATTTCGCGAGTCTCCACCATCTTCTCACCAAGCAGCTATCGCTACTCGACCACGATGCCGAGGGCAGTGACTTCGGGCCGGTACAAAGAGGCCGAGGAGGAGGAGGAGGAGGAGCTCCGTCCGTACTCACGCGGCACCGATCCATGATGTACGGTATCCACATCCAGACGCTGCATGCCCACAATGCGTTTCGCACAGGTGTCCTCCAAGGAAACACCAAGTGTCCTGCGACGATCGTTGCGCAGACGCCGTGTGATTTACTGATCATCGATGAAAGCGCATACGCCCAAGTGCTGAAGCAACACATGCCGGCTGTCGACTTGGCGAGGTACGAGCTACTCAATATCCATAGTGGTGGAAATGTTGCATCATCTGTGGACACAGAGGCCAAGCGTATGATCGCAGTTGCTGGTGGGCAGCGGCTATGCAGCTCTCGAGCGGCACCCGTGTCTCTGCTACAGCACGTGGAGACCACACAGTCATCACTATCGTGGCTGTCGACACTGACACTGCCCAAGCGTCAACTTTTGCTTCGTCAAGCCAAGTTGCTGGTTCTGCATCCTGGCGAGCGGTTGTTCCGACACGGTGACCTTGTAGACCATGTATTCGTCGTGGTGAGTGGATCACTTGCATTGTACGTGCGGCAGCACCACGAACGAGTCGCGAATGCGCTGGACGCGAGCCAGCGGTCGGTGAGAAGCCTCATGCTAGAACGCAACGTCACCAGCAATTACTCTACGACTTCTCATCAGCTCAACTCGTCAGTGAGAGGCACTGATCCACGGCGTCTGCAGCACAAGCGAGCCATGCTCAAGCACAAAGTCAACCGCATGGTCACCACAGGCGCCTCTGCGTCGTTGGAGCACTCTGCCGGCGATCGCTCCAACGACAAACCTGTCCAAGCACCCACGGTGCCTGCGACAAACGCCAGTCTCTTTGTCCAGTCCGTACTTGCTGCCGTGCGAGAAGACAAGCGGAAGGCGTCCATCACAGCGACACCAAACAGTGGTGGAGGGCCTACAGACCAAGGTAGTATCCAGTCAGCAAGTCCTCGTAAATCGGTGACAGCGCTGACATTCCACGCGGCAGTGAGCCGAGCTACTCTGGCTCATCGTTTGGACCAACACCGCGGGAGCAGAGGCACTGCTTCACATCGACCGTCCATGGCAAACGGATCTAATGGAGCTGGTGATGAAGAGGACGATTGCTACGATAATGCGGAGCCCGTGGGAAGCAGGAGCAGCACAATACTGTGCCATTTGCAGGCTGGGGATGTGTACGGCGAAGAAGGACTCTCTCAGCTTGTGTATCGAAGCCCGCACGACGTGTTTGCTGAGCTGACCGCCGCACAGAGCTCTTCATCCACTGGCACGAATACCTCTGGATCGACTTCGTCCTCCTCGCTTCCTCAGGCTACCACAATCGAGATCCTTTGCATCGATCGCCGGACGTTTTTGGCGATCCAGGCCAAGACTGACGACGAGATCGAACAGGAACTTCGCGGTCGGTCAAAGGCGGCGACGAGCAAATGGCAGCTTGCTGAACAGATCGTGATCTCGAATCGCAAGGCGTCGGTGGGAAGTACGACAGTGAAGACGCCCAAGCTCTTCGACCTCTTCAAGAACATTCTCAACCAGCGATACTACCTGACCATGCGTGCGATCGCCGATATTCCATTGTTATGCGATCTCCCGGACGCCATCAAGCGAGAATTGTGTATGGGCGCACGATTCGAAGCGCTGGAGCGGTTCACCAACGCCTACAAAGACGACACTCGCAGCCAAATAAGCAGCAGCAATGCGACGGGCTCAGGCGACCTATCGACGGCTGCTCGTCATCGCTACTACTTTGTCCTGAGTGGACGCGTGGGTCTCTTCCCGAAGAGTGCCGTCCACGGCAATAGCAGCTCAGCAAGCGGTGCGTCATCGCTGTCGCACTATGGTGGAGGCAGCAACGGCAGCTCTCACCATGGCTCAGTGGTAGTCGCGTCGTCAGCCTCAGCAGCTAGTACAAGTGCGACTGGGTACTACTCAGGCGTGCTCTCCAACATGGATGCATGCCTTCAGGAAGTGACCACGGGCAGTGGATTTGGTGAGTTTGAAGTGCTCGTGCCTGAGGCATCGCGCCACCACGTGCTGGCCGTCGCTCTTGAGAACACGAAACTTCTGTCGTTGCCTGGTGATCTGTTTGTCAAGTTTTGGCCGCAAGTGGCCGACTTGCAGCAAAATACCCACTACTTGCGGCACGGCGTCCGGTATTTCCAGCGGCTCGAGATGGAAAAGATCTCGTATTTGTACCATGCGCTGCGCAACGAGACCTTCACACGCGGTGCCAGTACGTTAACTCTTGTGATACTGCAGGATCTAGTTGTGGTCTCACTTATCCGTGGTTGATTCTTCGTAGAAATCTTGGAGCAGACCCAGCCAATGGCCAAAAACGAAGTCATTCTGCTGAAAGAAGGCGAGTGCTCGATCAAGAACAAAGTCACCATTGAGTCGCATGAGGAGCAGGACGACTCCGAACAACCAGGAAGTGCTGGCCACGCACATAACCAAAAGGACCCGGAGAGCCCGCGTTCAACAACAGGCAAGAAGTCGGCTTCTGGTAGCACGTCGCTCGGTCACCACCAAGTGATCCGCGTGCTGGCTACGATCGCCGACGTTCGAGAAGGCCACGTGTTTTGGCTCGACGGCTCCGTCGCGCCGTTCACACTGCAGACGATCTCTGCTCGCGTGGGTATCGCGCGTATCACCGTCGACAAACTACGGACGATCCTGCCAAAGTCTCACTTCTTGCAGCTGGAAGAGTCGAGTGAGGCTTTCGCAGCACTGTATCGAGACCAGCTCTCAAACGCTCGACGCACGATCGTTCGTGTCATGAATGAAAAGAGAAACGCAGAGCTGGGACGCTCATCAACTGGTGGTGGAGGTGATCGAGCGATGACATTTCTGCCGTCGCTTCACTACTCGATGCAAGTCTCTTCTAAAAAAGCCCAGCTCCAAGCGCTGACTGCTAGTGGTCGACCTGGAAAAGGCCCGCACACAAACAACAGTGGAGGTACGAACGTGAGACAACGGAAGGATGATGATCGCGAGGGCGGAGGTGATCGAGCGGCAGTTCCACGAGACGCTGAGCCTCCCGGGATCCCGTACGCTCGGATACTTTCCTCAAAACCGGTGGATCTCGCGGTGATTCAAACTGAAGAACGATCGAGGCGCAAAACAACCCGCACGGAGGACCAGGACTGCGACGAAATGGACGATGGTGACGGAGATGCTAGGGGCGATGGACTGGTGGATACGCAGTGGAAAAGCCATTTGGATGTCGAGTACCGGAACGCGCACCAGCTCGAACGTTACCGACTCGCTGAGGACATGACGAGCATTCCTATCACTACTACACTGCGAGGCTCGTTCCCTGATCACCTCGGGCTTCGTCGAAGCCACCGCTTGCAACGGCGCACTGGTGGTGAAGCAAGTGACGCGAATATTCCACTCGTTGTTGGGGCTCAAGATCAACGAGCAGGTGATTCGAGCACAGCAACGAAAGACGACGAACTCTTGTTGCCCGAGATAACGTCCAACGGGTCATCCAGACTGCAACTCCAAGTGATAATGCCGTCTGCAGCCATCCGCTTAGGCTCTGGTTCGAGCCGAAGCCGAGCTTCGCCACGGCCAAAGCCCAAGTCAGCCAAGAAGAGCCCCACAAGCTTCATCGTGGACTACTTGGGCGACCCAGCAACTGATTTGGAGACTGACGACGACGACATGGATGGTGTCGACCTCGTGATGGACTTGCGCGTGATGCTTCAAGCTGAGTTGCAGTCGCCTCTCTCGCCACTTCGCTCGATTCGTTTGGCGCCGTCCGAATGTAAGCTCCATTCGCAAGGCAAATACGTGGCAACACCGCAAACAGCAACCGCAGCAGCTCTTCCACCACCAGACCAGCCACTGAAGCCCATGTTGCCAGGCCAGATTGTGGACACTGTATCCTCTCCTCGTGTGTTGCCCTTGGGATGGAAGGCCACGACACCTCGGACTCCTCGGCTGGAGAGAGCACAATCAAATCCATCGAAGCACTCCATCATCTCACGCAAGGAAGGCTTCATGTGGCTGCTAGCGGTGCCTGCAGACGCCGTCGTCGCTGGGTACATGCAAGACCAATTCCTTCGTACGGTGGTCCACCGCCAGAGGCGTCGGTTCTTCACACTCGAAGACAACGTCCTTCGAGAATACGCTGAGGAAGCGCGTCTACACGACGTGGCGATTCGTCCGCTTGCAGTTTTCAACTTGGATAGATCGGAGATCAGCGACGCTCCCACCGTTCGCTCTGGGGAGAGCGAAGCTGTACTTCGTCTCTCATTTCTGCTGCGTTTCGGTCACGATTCCAGCGTCGTTCTTCTCACAGCCGAGTCGGTGGTCGACAAGAAGAGCTGGATGCAGGCCATCCGCACAGCGAGCACAATGGGCGAGCCAGCACCAATTGTTGCTCTGCCGAAGCAAGCAGAGAATGGATCCCCAGGGTCGCCCATGTACAAGCACAGCCAGTCCGTGGCTGTGAGTCTCGCGAACCGGGAAACACGGCGGCTTTCGTCCGTCAGTGGAGGCGGCCGCAATGCCGTCGTCCACAGCGAAGAGGTACTGGAAGTAGAGTACCGCATCAGCTGAGAGAATACACTAGACAATGAAAGCCGAAACTTCCATGCCATGTCTTTGCGAGGCACATGAATTCCTCCATCTAACCACGATTTCCTTCTTTCATTCGCGGGCAAAGTCTCAGTTACTAACTCTTTCCATCTTCTGTACACTGTCGGTCTCCGCGCAATTCACGAGAAGTCGACGTTTGGGTACCACGCCTGCAGCGTGTTGAGCAGCGCCGAGTAGCACTCGTCCAGGTTGCTGTTGATCAGCGTCGCATCAAACGCGCCTGGCGTCTGCGCGAACGCCAGCTCGCCGGCCGCGTTCTTGACGCGCAGCTGGACCTTGTCCTCGGTCTCCGTTCCTCGGCCGCGCAGTCGCTTCTCCAGCTCACCAATCGACGGCGGCGAGATAAATAGGAACTTGCTCTTGAGTCCGGCCTTCTTGACGAGCTGCACGCCCTGGATATCGATGTCCAGGATGCAGATCTTGCCCTGCTCCTGCACGTGCTCGACCGAGCGCTTGCTGGTGCCGTAGATGTTGCCGTGGACGTGGGCGTACTCGATGAACTTGCCCTCGTCGATCTCGTCCTGGACCTGGTCCTTGGAGCGGAAGTGGTACGCCACGCCGTCCTCCTCGCCGGCGCGCGGGCCACGCGTCGTGTGGCTCACGCTGAAGCCGAAGGTGTTGGGGAACTTCTTGAGCAGCATGCTGATGAGGGTGCCCTTACCGACGCCCGACGGACCGGCAATCACGAGTGGCTCTAGCTCGTTGTAGTTGGGCTTGTAGGTGGCAAAGTGCTCCTTGGCAAACGCCAGCACGTCACTGGGCTTCTCGATGAGCAGCGCCGCCATGAACGCGTTGAGCAGCGTCTTGATCTCTGGGTGCGCCTCCACGTAGTTCTGGTGGTCCTTCTTGATGGCCTCCTTGCGCTCGTTGAGGATCGAGAGCTCCTCGAACGACAGCGACTGCAGCGCCTTCTTTGCCTCGTCCGCCATGATGCCCGTGCTGCCTATTGAGCTCTTCCTGTGGTCGTTAGACAAGTGAGCCGCAGATGCGAGGAGCTCTTCAGACAAACGCCCCGTGGTACGGTACATCCTCAATAGAGAGCTGTCACTATAACAAGGTAAAAGTCCTTGAAATAAGGTGTCACTACGAAAAGCTATGCTGATTGGCTCGTTTAGTGGAAGTGCGATGGTGATGCGAGGGACGCGTGACGAGTCTGGCGACAACGGATGACAAAATGCGGAGATCGCGTGTGTGCGGCCACCACGTAGACGGTGTGTATATTATGGCGACATATAGAGATGGTGTATACAAATGCGTGGGGGAGAGTTCTCTATTGCAGCACACTTGCCGACGCAGATAATGTGACCTCTTCCGAGTCGAGTGCGACCGAGTCAAGGCCTCCGTGCTGCTGAGGCGGCGCACCGAATGGGCCGCGCGGCGCGTACTGAGGCGCCGCTGGCTGTTGGTAGCCGTACAACGCTGGCGCTGGAGCCGCAGCAGCCTCGCCACCAACTGGCACCGCGTTATTCGAGACGATCTTCGGGTTGAAGATCTTGAACTGCGGTGGAGGACCACGACCGGCCGAGCCAGGAGCTGCGCCGTAGCCTGGGTATCCTCCAGCCTGAGGAGGTGGAGCACCACCACGCGCCGCAGCAGAGAACGGGTTGCCTCCGTCAGGAGCGGTCAGCGGAGGACCAGCGACAGCAGCGCTCGGCGCACCGCTGCTGCCTGGAGGACCGGCCGCATAAGCTGGAGGAGGAGCCGTCACCTTCACCTCTCGTGTGTTGCCGTACTTGGCCGTGAGTTGCTCGTTACCCACGCTGGTGCCGAAGCCATCCGCCTGGATCGGGCGGTACTCGCCACGGTTGATACGCGCAGCAGGCCCGCGAGGAATCGCAGAGTGAGTCGGCGCGGCGTACAGCGGGTTAAAGGCAGCATGCGGAGGCGCCTGCGCCGATGGATCGTACGGCATGCCGCCCATTGGCGGAGGCGCGATTACCGGGCGAGGTGCCATTGGATCCACTGATGGCGTGATGCCAGGCGGAAGCATCGTGGCCGCGACATTCGGGTCTTCGTGGCGGAACTGAAGCGGCAGGAGGTACTGACGAATGCTATCGCCCTTGGCGACATCGTACGAGGTCTTTCCGTTGCGGTTTCGCACTGCTGGGTTCGCGCCATTCGAGATCAGGAACTTGACGGCCTCGAAGTGGCTCTGCGACGATGCGAAGTGAAGCGGCGTGTTCTCGCGAGGACCAGGCGCGTTGACGTCGATGCCGCGCGACAACAAGTTCTCCAGGATACGCACGCGTCCGTAGTACGCGGCCGTGTGGATGGGCTGGTTACCGCCGGCATTAGGCGTGTGTGGCGACAGGTTCTGCTCGTCCAGCAGCTGGATGAACTTGTCTTCAAGCCCTTCCTCAATCGCCGAGTGGAGCTCCTGCTCCGGCGTGTACGACGGCGCGAGGATCTCGCCGAGGTTCTTCACGTTGAGCTTGTCGGCGATGAAGCTGAACATGGCGGACGTAGCGGAGGCAGTAGCGATTTACACGGACAGCTAGGGAGTCGATCACGAACTGAACTGCTCGTGCGAATGGGTTCCCTCTTGTTTCGGCGGGCTACGTGTTCTCTCTCACCCCCTCGACGACAGACACCTCCCTTACTTTCCAGAATTGCAGTTCTAGCCACATATGCGAACTTATCATCCTTTTGTAAGTTCGCATGATGTCTATTTTTGTAGTTTGTGGAAGAGTGTTTGCTCAAGTCAGTTTGGTTCTGTTTCGTACTTTAGCGGAGAGCTCACTTTGTCCCAGACGCCTGAATGATAGTCGTGTCTGGTCAGTCGAAGAAGAGGTCCATCAGCGAACGCGCTGCAATTGAGCTGCTTAGCATCTGGGCCGCCGACTTGAAAGCCACAAGCTCATTCCACTCTCGCTCTCTCTCTCACGGCAATCGCCGAGCATCTAATCTTCAAGCACCACTACCAGTAGACTACTGCTTTGCTTGCTGGTCTGCTGGTGCGCTTGAACTCATCTACAAGACCGAGGTGACGCAGCGCCGAAAGCGCGACTCACAATGGTGCCTGCAGTGCTGTACGCGGTCGGATGCGTCTTGGTGATCGCCTTGAGCGCCGTCCTCGTATACCGCAATCGCATGGAGGTCCACGTCAATGGCGACAGCGATGATGAAGATGACGAGAATGATCCAGAGAGCGAGAACTCAGTGCGTGTGGCGGCGGAGACGGCGGCGCTGATGAACGGCGAGCGACAATCCGTCGCCGACACCAGCGCCTCAGTATGGAGCAGTCTGTTCGCATTGCTTCCATTAAGCGCGTCGTTGAGAAACCCCAAGCCCAACAGCTCGCTCATGCGGCGTCGCAACCAAGGCGTCAAGAAGATCCACAAGCCGTACTTCTACCCGTTGCTCGACGAGACGGCGCAGTGGTTTGCCGAATGGGAGAACACCAAGCTCCACGCAAACCAAGGCGAGGTCGTAGACGTGCGAATAGACAAGCCCAAGGATCTGCTTTTACTGTCGCCGTCGCAGTCTCCATCATCGCCGTCCAGTCCCCGCGACTACCTCGACGGACTCGACTGCGTCTCACTTGCCGGCTTCCGCTCCAGCAACCACACCGTCATGCCCGTCGCCGTCATCTAATTACCCCCGTGGATATGTATTTCCCATAGATAGATAGAAAGATAGATCCGTAGATCCTAACGTTCGTATCGTAATGAAGCATCACCTTCAACTCCATGGTTCATTTTCACCATCCCTGGTCGTTGAACCCATCAATCACCCATAGTATACTGACTTAGGATAACATTCAAATAGTACCCTCAATACAAGCCCCTCCATCTTCCCTCCGTTTGGTCGTTGGGCGGAATCCGAATCACCACACCGCTGCCTGTCATATCCGCACGCGCGTGCAGCTTCCTTCGCGTGCTTCTCGAGCCCACGGCGCATTGAGCTTCCCACCTGAGCAGCTATGTCGGACACCGAGGAAATCCCCGTCGTGCCCATGGAACTCGGCCTCCGTGTCGGTGCGTACAGCCTCCACACTGTCCATTTGAAAACTCACCCTCATCATAATACTCACACTGATGCTCGTTTCTCATATAGACATCCTGGACAACGAGGGCATTTGGAACACGGGCAAGATCGTGGACGTGAGCCGCGACGAAGAGGACATGGTCGAGATCAAGTACGACGGCTGGGGCGACGAGTACAACGAGTGGATCCCGCTGTCGGCGCAGCGCCTCGCGCCACTCCACATGTACACGATGGTCAAGAAGTGCTGGGCCAAGCTCACCAAGTGGCCGTGGTGGCCGGCGTTCGTCGTGCTGCGTGCGCCCACGCGCAAGTCGGCGGCCGACGCGCTGAACTCGGAGTCGAAGATCTACGTCGAGTTTTTCGACTCGTACCACGAAGAGAAGCGGTCGCGGTGCTGGATGCAGAAGAAGAACATTGCGAGCTTCAACGAAAGCTTTGACGAGCGCGCGTCGAAGAACATTGGCAAGAACTTCCCGGCTTACGTGGAAGGCACGCAGCGTGCGCTGGCTGGCGGCTCGCCTGTGCTGTTCAGTGGGAACGGCACGTTGCCCATCGAGTTCTCGAGCAAGTACACGGAGCCGCTGGCCGCCAACAAGCAGGCGCTGTCCAATGGGGATGAGGCCAAGTGGTTCAACGCCTACCGCATCTTCAGCAACCGCTACCGCGTGCTGTACGGCTACGAGTATGCCAAGGACACGGCCAAGACGCTGCTCGCGGCGCAGAGTGCCAAGGGCAAAGGACGTGCCAACGGCGTCAAGGGCAAGAGTACCAAGCTGCAGAGTGCCGATGACGAGGATGAGCAGGCGGAAGATGACGAAGACGTCGAGATTGTGGAGACCACGACGCCTGTGAAGCGAGGACGCGGCCGTCCGCCAGGAAAGCAGGCCAAGAAGCAGCCCAAGCGAGCGGTGTACGCCGATGAAGAGGACGAGGAAGAAGAAGATGGTGCGTGGCGAACTAACCGTTACTAGAGACCGTGTACGGATATGGCTGATGATGTATTGTCGTGTGTTGTGAAAGTAGAGAAACCGTCCAAGCGCGCGAAGAAGGATGCCGATGAGGAGTACGACGACGCTGGTGACCACGAAGAGGAAGAGGATAACGCCGAGGACGAGAACGACGAGTCGCCTCGTGGCCGACGGAGCTCCCGGGTCAGCCAGCGCAAGGCCGGCCAAGCCGAGTTGACGCCCACGCGTCGCGCGCATCCACGACGAGCCAAAGGTTCTCAATAGCTTGCCTCTCTGATTTTGTGCACGTTTGGTGCGAGGCCGTGTGCGTTGTCGTCCCGCGCCCGCCTGTCTTTCGTCCAAGTCCGATGCGAGGAGGTGAGAGCGGGTGGGTGTGGATATGGACGCTTTGCGCACGCGCCTCTGTATTGCATTTCGCCAAAATGTGTTTTCCGTTTTTGCTTTGCCGCTTTCGCTGTTCATCGTGTTGATGTTTTGTTTTGTTTGTGTGTGCGTGTTGTGTTTTGTATGTCCGTCCTGCCCGTCCTATCTTCGTTTTTCGACTCATTCGATTCAGACGGGGACACCGACGTCAATATGGGAGACGACGACGAAGAGGACGACTTTGGAGATGAAGGTGAAGACTTCAACCACTACGAATTCGAAGAGCACGACGACGACGCCAGCACCACTGGTCGAGGTCGTTCCACTGGCATGGATACCCACGAGTCCTCGCGTGATACGTCGCCCGAGATGCGGTACAAGCCACGCAAAGCTGTGAACGCATCGAAGAAAGTCCACAAGCGCAAGGCACTCAAGGAACTGATGGCGGCGACCTCCCCGCAGCCAGTGCTCGCTTCTCCGACGTCGTTAAAGCACCAAGAGAGGCCGATGCGGAAGATTGAGACTGTGCCCCTCGGGGCGAAAGCTCCGTCGGACCAAGTCCAGTCGGAAAAGTCTCCGACATCGGCAAGGCAGTTGGGCTCTCAACGGAAGACGAAGATGAATCCGTCTCGCCTCGGTGCCTCTCAAATGAACTCTAGCCCCGATGCTGAAGACGTAAAGGCAGAGGAGGGGTCGTCGTCTCTGAGGAGTTGGCTGGGACTCGGGGCCTCGGACGATGGAAGCTTCGGTTCTGGAGGAGGACAACGGGCGTGGTCGATCCAGCGTTGGCTCACCGGCGGATTCAAGCAGAACGCGGCGGGGGAAAGCAAGAAAGGCGACGCGTGAAGCGTGTTTGGCAAGGTAGCTCTCTATTGTGTGCTGAACATTCTTCGCCTTTGTAAATAGGTACTTTGTAATACGCAGCACCCCTGGTCGCATCGCTTCATCACACCAGCTCTTCCTTTATCAGGCTGTGACGATGTCTTGGTGAGACTCTCCTGGGTGATCCCAAATTGATGGGAGACCGTGGCATGAACACTGCGATGCCCTCCTCAACTTCGCGTCGCATCCACAGCTCTCGCTCCACGTCGGCGTATTTCTCAGACAGCGGGTGGCGCGGCGAGTACGGAGACGGCTCCGTGCTGAAGATGTTCAGACGATTCACCGAGTCGCTTTGACGGGGCGAAAGCAACGGACTGAACTGGCCGCCACGGTACTGCTTCGGCATCTCGGTGCCGATATACCGCGGAGATACGTACGGTGGCAGCAGCGCTGACTTGTTTTTCCACTGCTTCTCGCCCACCAGAGGCGACTGCACGGACGGAAACCGTGGATTCAGCTCGTCAAATAGTGCGAGTGACAGATCGGGCCGTCGTGAGAGTGCGACAGCGTCGCTCCGCTTTTTGCTGAGGCGGTCCCTCTCGCGATCGCAATCTTGGACTCTCCAACAGCAATCAAAGATTGCCTTGGAAACAGGATCCACATCTCGAAGAGCGTCCCACGAAGCTGAATGGCCGTGCCATTCGATCCCAGCGAGTGCCACGAACACGACCGATAGAAGAGTGTTTGCATGCGGTGTCGGCTTTGACGGAGACCCGGTGGAAGCACTGAGAATGAACTCACACGCCAGCCTTGTGATTTGGCGAGACGAACCACACGCCCTATTAATGCGGCTCGCCATCTCAGCCGTCAGCAGCTTCATCTGCAACAGTAGCGGCAGCGTCGCCTCCGCGTCGAAGCCCAACTCGCTGAGTTGTTTCCGCGTTCGCACGTCCTCTGTTTCGCCGAAGGCCAGCTTCTGGAGAGTGATCTCAGGTGCATCGTCCACCCGTTCTTCACTAGATAGTGGTATGTTCGCCTCACCGGGCAGTTGACTCTGGAGAAGGTAGATTTCGTCGATAGCTTTGGCAAGTGGCTTGCAATCTGGGCTCGACAATGTTGTGCTGCTGCTCCGGCGTCGGGGTTGAGACTTTTCGACTGCGACGCGCTTCCAGAGGCATAGAAAGCCCACATTCTGGGCGCTCGCCACGTACTTCTGAACGCAAAACGCCATCGGCTTTGTGTCTTCGATCAAAGTGGTGGAGGCGAAGGCTCTCGTCGAGCGCCTATCGTCGCTCACGCCGCTCTCGCTCACTTGGTCGTTCTCGTCATCATCCCAATTGCCCTCGTCTCCCTCTTCACTTGAATCATCCGGAAGCTCTTCTCGGTTTGCTGGCGAACCACGAATACATGCATACTCCATTTCCTCGCACAGTTTCTGTGTCAGACAATGAGAGGTGAGCATGAGCATCCACTATGAGCACACTAGCTATTGCTGACACAGCAGGCATACCTTCAATTGCGAGCCATTGAGGACGAGCGTCTTGAATCCCCTTCGGACGAGCGCGCATGGGGCATCGGGATCCTGCAACCGAAACGCCTTGAGGATAGCTCGAGGTGTCACGCTCTACGAGTTTTCACCGTGACAGTCAGTGCCTTCAGCACATTTTTACCACGAAGAAATCCAAAGGCACTCACCGCAAGTTGGTGCGCCTTGATGTGCTTCGAAGCCGTTGTTCGGTACCACAGACTCGGCTGCCTACAAGCAAAGTGTGAACGAATGAACCGACCATAGTTTCGACAGCGACAAACTCACCCTGTTGGACTCATTAGCACGGTGTCGAGCATGTGCATCTTCATAGGTCGTTGACTGGAAGGCCCAACGCCATGCCGGTGCTCGAGCGATCCGCCGCTGCCGATGGCCTGGAATAGAGCGACCCATTCGTGGGCGAGATCTTGAGCTGCGCACTTCGTGCGAGCATTCTCAGAAAAGTGAGAAAGCCGCAGCGGCTGGACAAGCGGTGGATGACGCGTCGTGTACATGGGTCGATGCCCGTGGTCGTCGCCATCGTAGCCGCCATCGTCTTCACTTGGGCAGCTCATCGTCAGATCATGGACTTCACCAGTTTCACCGACGCCGAGCCTTAAAATAAACGCCGTTGTAGAGATACATAGTAGCCATACCATTTACGCGGCGTTACCGACCGTGGATTCACGCCGATCCTTCTTGCTCGTCTTCCTCGCTTGCATTCCACGGATCGAGGTCTTCTCTGAGAAGTGCACAGCTCGCGAATCTTCCCATCGTGAACGGACTCGACGAACGGAAAGTCAAATGCGACGCGATTTGTGGCGAGGTCGGGACAACCGAGATGTCGGAGCTGCTGGACGTCGGAGAAGAAACATCCGTGTGCGACTCGAACTTTGGTGGGGGGTTGACGAACACCGGAGTCTTTCCTTGCAGCTTCTCCGTGTGGCCTACGTGATCACGATCAGGATTACGACACAATCAACGATCCAACCCAGCACCAAGAGATCTTACCAGCGGCGCGAGCTCGTACACTGGGGCGCACTTCGCGAGCAACACCCGGACCATTGGTTGCAGCTTGAAGGCTTGTCATTTGCTGCGTCTTGTTACCAGAGCCGTTGGGTGAGTTTTCATTCGCTAAGCGGTCCGAAAACGGTGTCGCAGCTTTCTTTGACAGCGTATTTCCGACTGGAGCCTTTCCCGTCCGTTGCTTTGCTGGTGTCTTCTTCGCTGCTTTGGAAGTTTTCGAACCGCCACTCTTCGACGAAATCTCACCTGTGCATGCAGGAACGGAATGTGAGATGGAGAGATTGCGTGCGGTAGGCATCAAACCACGTACCCGTTCCTAGTCGACTCTTCTTCTGGGCAACGACGCCTTGCTCGTCAGTCTCTTGGAGCAGCAATAGCGCGGCTCGTTCAGCATCCGCTAGTAGCTTCGTTGACTTTCGTTTTGATCCAGTCGTCTGACGTTTGGCTTCTGGCATGAGCGACGCGACCTCTGGGCTGACGGTAGTATTTTCAACCGGGACGACATCGTCGCGGACACCGTCTTCCGGAACACCCGCCGGTATCGCAACAGCTATTTCATCAGCACTAGGGACACTCGCTTCCACTGGTGATTGTTCCTCGCGAACCAACGGAGATGTCGGTGGATTCGAGCTTCCCGGCTCAATAAACCCTGAACAGCACACAGTGTCAGCGCGAGACATTAACAGCACCGGCCCTAGTCATGCCTACCTTCTACGCCGCTTGACCGCGTTGCTCCCCAATCGTCCAATGGATCAAAAAGGAGCTTGTCCTCTTCGTCGTCTCCCACATCGTCATCTTCGACTTCTTCGTCGTCTCGTTCGCCATGATCTTCAACAGCAGACTGCACAGGCTCGTCCTCCACAACGCTGACGATCTCGGCAATGGTATCACCCTTCATGTCGTTAGCGTTCGTCTCCTCCTCGTCGCCCCGAGCCTCTCCAGCTAGTTCTTCGTCCATGTCATCCACAACTCCAAGATCTTCGGGGGTGTCTTGTTGTGAAGTATCCTCATCGGATGGCAAGACAATCTCGATCGGGATCTCCTCGGAATCCTCCTCGCCAGTAGTCATTGCTGGGGATGATACAGTCACTTCGAGTTCCTTCTCGCTCTCTTCACGAACCACTTCCAGATCTGTAGACACAAAGCATGTCGTCAGAATAACCAGGGCACCTCCTTGGAATCCACACCACCGAAGACCAAGTACCTTCTGCACGAGGGGTTTCGTTCTCTCCCATTCGGGTTTCTTCCTCCAGGTGGATTGGACTCGCGGGAGCTCGAGCGTTCTTTGAAGAACGCTTCACGTTGTTACGTTGCAGAGAAACTTCGATGGCGGCTTCAGGAGTTGAGGACACTTCTCGTTTGCGTGGCACTCGTAGTCGTTTCCCCAGTCGGGAGACTCGTTCGTCTTCGTCCGACGTATGAGCAACATCGGATGAGGACTGCTCGTCGGGGATGGAAGCGATCTCTTCTTCATCTTCACGCTTCGGACTTGGTACGTGAGGACCATCCAGGACTTGTCCTTCACCTGTCATCAAGAACATCAGTGAATCCCCATGTTGTCCCCGACAAAACACGTTACAGTTTTACCTGGTGGCAGGGGTGACCCTGCTTCTCGCTTTGTTTCTGCTTTCAACACCAGTCGCTTGCTAGATGTAGTTGACGCTGTCTTTTTCTGCTTCGGTGGAGCTGCAAATAAGCAATGTGAGCAATGTGTTTCGACCGAATCGTGATCACCATCCGAGTTCATCTCACCGTTGGATCTGCGCTTTGACGAAGTCTTCTCTGGGTCAACGCGCCAGTCGTTCTCGCCCAAATCGGCATATGCATCTTCATAGATGTCGTCATCGTCGAATCCCAAGTCCTCTTCGATCGCCTTCGGCTGGTACGAGTAGATTCCACCGTGTCGTACTTTACTGGAGTTCATCTGCTCGATCCACTGTCGCGAGCCCATCTCCGCCGTGATTTCCTTGACGGGCAGCGTCAACTTGTTCTTGTACTCGACGGGCAACGTGCCTCTTTTACCAAGCGGAGCAAAGTCCACGCTGGCCTTTGACTGCAACACTCGAGTAAAGGACGCCTCGAAAGCGGGACTATCGGTAGCACCTCGGAGACGATCCTCGAAGTTGTTGAATGGCTTGATCTTGACGCGTTCCACCCAGCAGCTACACACAAACATACACAACAGATCAGCACGGGTGACCTCCTCTATCGCAGCGTTCGTTCTGTACGCCTACCGGCAACGCTTGGCAATGTCCTTGTTGTCTAAAAAGTCGACAAACATCCGCGTCTCGTTTGTGAGATATTCCTGACCTGCGAGCGTACCCGGTGGACGAAAAGTTACCTAGAAATGCGCAGCAAATGTGAGTTAGCTTTTATCAATCTAGTGACGATTGGTGATCGATTCGTTGACTGCGTAGCGTACCACCGACGGCCACCACGGCCAGTTGTCGTACTTGGCCCAGCACTTGACCGTCCACGTGAACGTGTGGAACGGCGCAATGCGCCCGGTGTTGATCGCGACAACCTCGTTGTACTCTTCGCCCCAGCCATCGTACTTGACTTCCACCTCTTTTGTAGACGCCAAGCGGATGACCTGTGCAACGTTCCACGTGCCTTCATTGTCGAGGACGTCTACCACACAAAACCGTGTCAGCCAGTTAGTTATACAGCGTCCATGAAAGCGTCGTGACAACATAACGCACCAATCCAGTCACCCTTCGTGAGATGCACGGTTAAGGCGCGACGCTTGGGCTCTGGGGCAGTCGCCTTCACGGTCGCTTTCGTCGACTGCGCCTTTGCTTTCGCTGGAGGCTTCGCACGCGCGTTCGCCTTTGTCTTCACTGGCGCTAGCGCCCTCTTCCTACTCGTTTGAATCGTCTTCGCCATGGTTCCGTGTGTGCTGTGTGTTTACTGACGTCGCGTGCACTTTATAGAGATGGCAGGGACGCACGCGCACGCGGCAAAAGGCGACAGTCAAACAAAGCTTCTTGGGCACAACGGTGACTTCCATCTAGAAAATCGCTCAAACTGTCACTCTTGAGCACAGGTCTTGTGTCGAATTCCTCGCTAGAGTGACAACTAATGTAGTGTGTACCACATCGAATTGGATTTGGTGGATAACCAAAGTCGGTAGGTAATCAAATGACGTGCAAATGGCAAAATTCGACTCGGACGAACCGTGTTACCGACACCACTATATGGAATACAGCTCGCCTGGGTGCCTCTTTGTTCACGCCTTCCCGCCTCTGACGTCATCCAGATCATCGAATGCGTCCTCGTCGATGTCTTCGTTATCAAACCCCAAATCCTCTTTGACTGATGGAGGCTGGTATGCATACACTTCCCCGTGCCTCACTTTGCTGGAGAACATGAGCTTTGTCCACGCATCGAGACCAAGCAACCGCTTGAGCTCGTTGACTGGGTATGCCGGCCTAGTGGTGAACTCGACGGGCAGCGTGTGTCCATTGAGCAGCGGGTCGAAATTCTCTCGCGCGTGATATACCAGCAAGCGCGCGTACGCCGCCTCGAATCCTGGGCTGTTCGATTCCTTCCGCATTTGATTTGCCTTCGGATGGTACGGTTTGATCTGCGAGACCTCAATCCAACGCCTGCATGGTTGCGAATACGGGAGTCAAATACTCTACCGACAACCACACAGTGATGACATGACGTATACGTACCGACAGCGCTTGCTAATGTCCCTGTTGTCCAAGAAGTCGACGAACATGTGCGTCTCCTGTGCAAGATACGCTTGGCCCTCGAGAGTTCCCGGTGATCGGAATTCCACCTACAAAATCCATACAACCAACTCCCATCAAGTCCCCCACTGCAAGAGTACCCAAAAACAGGTTGGGGGGATACTCACTACCGACGGCCACCACGGCCAGTTTTTATACTTGGCCCAGCATTTCACGGTCCACGTGTATGTGTGGAATGGAGCGACGCGGCCGCTGTCGATGGCGACGATCTCATTGTACTCCGGACCCCACGCGTCGTATTTGACCTCCACCAAACTAGCTGTGGGAATACTGAGAATCTGGGCGACGTTCCACGTGCCTTCTTTATCCATCACATCTACAATCGACGTCCAATACCCACTTCAGTCAGACCCGCACAGTCATTATCACGTTCGAGCCGCCGTGGCGCCATCTCACCTAACCAGTCGCCCATCTTGAGAGTCTTCGGCGTTGTAGCTTTCTTCGTCGCTAGCGCGTACCCTGCCACCGCTGTCTTAACCTTCGCGCTCGCATTTATCTTGGCAGGTGCCGGCTTCTGCCTCCCGCTCACTTGCATTGTCTTCGAACCATGGAACCGAGCGAAGTTCGGCAAGACCATCACTCCATGTCACTATATCGACATCTCTTCGCGTTTGAGTGACACGCTGATAGTGTGGACCACTAGGGTTTAGGGTTTATGGTTTTTGGCCATCCAAATCACCAAATGCAGTAATTTCAATCAAAGTTGAAGTGAACGCTGTCAGTTGCAAATGCATTCATAAGACGATCTCCTGTATCGACGTCGCGTCTCCAGTCGCCGTCATCGATAGTGCCCGTGTGCGTAGGTTGTTGGACAACGCTGGATTAGGTTGACCCTGGTCTTGTAATCTTTCGAGAGCTTGTTGTGACAAGAGGCGGACTCGTGCCAACTCCGCCTGAACTTCGGTTGTGAGCCTGAAGGGTGCACTGGCAAGCCCCGGGTCTGTCACCTCTTTGGGGACTGGTTGTACGACGCCGTTCGCCGATTCAACTGCGTACTTCACTTGAGTGAGCACCTTCGAATGCAACCTCACACACGATGAAAACGCACCTGATGCTGGAGCGGGGCCAGGCTTCGAATTGTTGTCCGCCTTGGGCCTCTTGGTTGAACCTGTGGGGTGCTTCGCTTCTTCAGAGGCATCAAAGACGGGCCGTTAGCGTGAACGCTGCTTTGGGAATAAAGCTGTGTGACTCACCTTTTTTTCGCTTCTTGTCGTCTGCGCTGTCCTTGCTGCCACCCTTGCGGCCAGCAGCTACATCCACGAAACCGTCCCCGTTCCTCTCGTTGTTTTTCAGAGCCGCCGGATCAGGGCACGCATAGATCTGCGAGTGGCTTGTCTGGTTGGTGTTGTGCAAGTCGATCCACGCGCTCATGCCGACTACCTTTCTCAGACTTTTCACGGGGTCGGCGAGCTTGGATTTGAACTCTTCGGGCAGTGTGCCACCTTTGACCACCGAAGAGAACTCGATGGACGCCCGTGAATTAAGTAGGCGTGCGAGCGACTCTTCGTATCGCGCATCACCAGCCTTTTTGCGGTGCTTGTCAAATCCTTCGTCGAACGGCTTGATCTTATCGAGATCGATCCAACAGCTACAGTGCGTACACACGTAGTCGTGAGCCACAGCAAACACACCGATTACCAAGTAGATCAAGACCATACCGACAGCGCTTGGAAACGTTCTGATCATCCAGGAAGTCAACGAACATGCGCCTCTCCTGGATAAGGTGGTCCTGACCAGCTAGCGTTCCTGGGGAACGGAAGGTCACCTACAAGCGCAGAGATTGTCAGACCCACTCCATCCTGGCGCTTTCCATCTCTAATCAACACAGTACTCACGACCGATGGCCACCATGGCCAGTTCTTGTACTTGGCCCAGCACTTGACTGCCCACGTGTACGACTGAAACGGAGCGACGCGGTCGCTGTTGAGCAGCACCACCTCGTTGTACTCTGGTCCCCAACCGTCGTATGTGACTTCAATCTCCTTGTCCGACGGGAAGTTGATGATCTGCGCGACGTTCCACACGCCTTCGCTATCCATCACATCTACCGGCCACCCACAAACACACGCACTGTCAGACCACACCGGAAACCACATCGGTCAAACGCGGCGTGTAGCTTTCTGTCTCACCAAGCCAGTCGCCAATATCGATCGCCACCGTAGCGATGTTAGCGGTAGGAGCAGACCCACCGCCCTTGTCCGAGATTGATATCTTCGCCATTGCTGTGTGCTTCCACTGAGAATGAGAACCGCGTCGTCAAGCGAGCCGATCTGGCAGTCTTTCCCCAATTAGAGTTGTTTGGCGCCAAACAGCTTTTGCCAAAATGGGAGCTAAACTGGCGTGGACCACACCAATATGACATCGCCAAGATGAGCTTCAAGATCAACGGACACCGAGAAAGAAAGTACGTGTGGTGTGCTGCACAACAAGCACAATAATGTGCTCGATTTGCAGATAGCCTTTGCGAATGGCCTTTGCAAATCGACATGTCGTGTCCATTTTGGATTCCTTTCATCGTCTGCGAGGATTCCGAACTTGCGTGCTGTCACACGATGAATAGAAATCTGTACCGTTCATTGTGTGCGAGTACGCGGAACTTGGGGTGTCGAACTTCGGAATCTTCGCACACGATGAATGTTTGGGGGCGCATGCGGATAGGTTCTATCCTCATGCGTCCCTAGCGCTATCATAGCATGCGGTCCAGCATGCACATTTCAACCTGCAACTCAAGGATAGGAATGGATTTCTATCAAAACGCTGGTGGGGAAAAAGCTTCCATGTCATATTGTGTGTTTATCTGTCACACGACGTGCTGCGCTTTCATGGGGTGTGGCATAATTTGAGAGCGCTCGACGGTGGTCGCATTCATTGTACACTGCAGCTTGCACGGAGCATGTTCATGGCGTCCGATGAACGACAGTCTGGGCATCGATACCATGCATTCGTCTCTGGCTTGACTTTGCGTGGATCTCGATAGAAGGTCTGCTTGCAATCACGGCAAATGCCGTAGAACTGCGCGTCCGTGCCATTGCTGGGCACTGCTCGAGCCATCGGCTGCCCGGTGGGATAACCCACAGGCGCGCCAGCGTACACCGGCGTCGGCATCGCCATGGGGAATAAAACTTGGTTCTTGCATAGCGGGCAGTGCAGCTCCGACCGAAGCCATCCATCCGCACAGTCCGCATGGCACGAGTGTGTGCAGACCAAGACCTTCACGGCCGAATGGTACTCGATCGCTCGCTGGCAGACAGCGCAAATCTTGTGTGGTGGTGCTGGTCCGACGTCCCCGCCTGGCTTCGCCCCGCTGAGAAGCTCTGGCTGCGCGTAGACTTCTGTGGGAATATCCGCCGCCTTGCGCGGCAAGTCTCCGCTCTGCATCGGTACTTCCATTATTTTTGAGTACTGACGAGAAGCAAGACAACCCAACCGTGTTCTGCGTTGAGACATGGCGCGTTTCTTCAACTATCGTAAGCTGGTGGGGGCTCCTCCTCGTCGCAATCAACTGTCGCATCGCCGAGCTCTTCAGGTGGACCACATTCATCTCCACGTGAGAAGTTATGAAAGACGTTTGCGCTCTGCTCCTCCTCTGTGTCATCTTCGTCTGCAGAGGACGAGTCATCATAGTACTCGTGGTCGTCGTATTCTGTGACAGAATCGATTGTCGTCTGAGCTGAGAATGGCAGTGGCGCCTGTGGCTCCACCGCAACCACCAGTGTTTCTTGTCCCGAGAGTGTAGTCGCGGGTAGTGCTTCATCCTTTATGCGCGTAGGTTTCTCCTTACCGGTACTGGCTGTCCTGTCAGCATTCGCGTGCTCCATCACGGGCTGAGAGGCTTTCGCAGCGATTCTCTGAGCCCTGGGGTTCGTGGTAGTCATTCGGCTTGATGCAATTGATCGATTGGAAACCACTGAGCCCCCTTCATCCTCAGTTCTCTCGGATCGGAGTGATAGTGAAAGTCGATCGCTAGCGCGATCGCTAGCTCTTCCCCCACGCGATATCGATAGCTTCCTTGAATGTGATGATTTCTTGATACCTTTGACGGTTATTGAGGGAGCAACATCATTTTGACTCCCGTCCATCGCCCAGCTCATAAGAGGAGGAATGCTGCGCTTGATGTTGGACTTCAGTCTGTACTCGAACTCTGGCAGTTGTCCATCCTCTCCTGGCGATTTGACCGGTGGATCCATGACTAACACCACCAGCTCTCCATTTTTCACGACACTTGCAATCGGGTCGTTCTCCTTGAATCGGAGTCGAAGTTTGCCGTAATGATGAGTTAGAACGAAATGATCGGAGACCTTGAGCTTTAGCGGAGGCTTATAGACCGGCTGCGTTGATGTTGCGAAGAGATCATTGTGCTGCATCCAAAACATTCGGGTCTTGATCTTGGCGACCACCTCCTTCATGGGCTCATGGCGATCTGCCCCGTGGTAGAATAAGCCAAATGGCGTGAGCACTTGGATGCCGAACTGCTTCGGACTCACGAACGCTATGAACTCCTCGATACTCAACGTCCCATCTCCATCAACATCGAAGCGCTTGACGAAAGCTGCGATCACATCGCGAGGGTACTGCATGTGGGCTTCATGCTGCAAGAATGCAACAATCTCATCCACCGTAATCGCCCCCGAGTTATCGGTGTCGAGTGCCTTGAAACTTGCATGAAGATCTGCGTGGTTGGAGACAAGATGGCGAAGCTGACCCTCGACGGATTCCAGAGACAACGGCTTGTCCGCCACAAACGCCTCAAGAGCAGCGAAGAAGGCTTCCTTCGGTGACTGCATGCTTTTTGGCATTTTGTGCGTGAGCGGCAGACCAGCAATTCGAGCGAATACGACGCGACTCAGCAAGTTGCTTCCCGTGCTGACGCCAAGTTTCTCCTCCAGCATCGTTTCGAAGTCCGCTGATGTGACGCATGGAGCATCTTGCGGAAAGGAAGCTGATAGTTTTGCCACAGACCGCTGCACGTCAACTCTGCCTCGCGACTTGCTGCTTGATCGGTCGAGGATTGCTTGCCGGATCTGAAATTCGAGGATCTCCACGCGAAAGGTAGCCGCGCCGACAAGTTCAATGAAAGGCGACACGTCCACGATCCCATTACTTTCGGGGCAAATGCTGCGTAATGCTGCTCGTTGCCGTGGATTTAGTTCGACGAAATCGGTGCTGTGGAGCTGTTGGAGGAGCAGACCTTCCAACTCAGTGAGACGCAGCGCACGACTTCGTCCGTTGCAAAATGCAGCTAGCGGGGAGATATTCGCAGCGAGTAGCGAGACGACCAAGAGCTCGAGCACTTGATTCGCTTCAGGAATTGGAAGTGTGTCTTCATCTTCGAGTAGTATTGGTGCTTCCATCGGCACTCCTCCTGCATTCGCAAGACTCACAGCTTCGTCGACTCGATCTGTCGCAGGACTGAGCTGCTCTTGCGGTGGCTCGTCGACCACGCAAACAGCGTCTTTCTTCGCAGCAGACTCATCGGCATCCAGAAACTTGATTTCCTGACCATTTGCAGCGACTTTTTCCTTCGCAGGAGTAGCTTGTCGTCGCCATGGCTTGCTCTTCCGACACTTGGATCCCATTCTGGGGAATGGTGATTGCCACAACGCCCTTTCAAGATACCACTTTTCAATTCAGTGACACCCTCTTAATAAGGACCTTGTGTGATAGTGACTCCTTGGTGTCCGAACACTCCATCAAGATTCATGATGAGCAAGAAAGCCTTCATGGCGTTGTCATCATGTTATGAGAGTATCGACACACTTCGTGTGTATCATTGAGCAACGAAAATGAGTCAAAATTGTCTGAGGTTGTTAGTCGAAGGTTGCTCCGCATCCAATAAGCTCATTTCTCTTCGTCTGAAGGCAATGAACACGTGAAGAATGGGAGTATCGGATATCAAGGTTTCTATTGTGTGATAAATAAGGATTTAGGTTTGCTGGCGGAGGTAAAACTGGCTGAGGAGCTCACTACGTCACCGGAACAGATAGATACTGGGCGAGGCGCTGGCGCTTACATTTCCATGTCGAAAATGAAGTCGTTGGCGTCTTCTTCTGAGCGAGAGCAATTGTTGGAGGCGACGCAGTTGCTCTCGAGTTCGCCATCAAAGAACTCGCCGCAGTCGTTGCCGCATGGGCACGCAGCCTGCTCGCTCAGACGCTCATCGTCGCGATCGCACCAACCGAAGTCGTGCGTGCGAGCTGGGATGGCAACAGGAGTCGCACGCGATGGGCTTTCGACCTGGAACTTGTGCATCTTGCCGCAGTGCGCGAGTGGATGTCTTCGGCTCGTGAAGCTGTCGTTGTAGAAGCTTGGCTCCGAGTCGCTGTCCGTGTCGTCCTCCGAGTTCCAGCTCAAGATCTGGCTGGGCTCGGCGTACTTGCTGTTGGTGATGTAGCACGGCGACGACGACTGCTCCTGCTGTTGCTTCATGGTGGTGGTGTTTTGGATCCACGCGCTGAACTGAGCCATTGTATGTGGTCGTAGTGAGCGTTGTGCTGTCAATTGGGGAATGAGTTGCCTCCGGATCCGCCCGACCGACAAGCTCCAGTGTGATTGGCTTGCCGGCGGCGCCGGCCCAACCAAACCAAACAAAACCAACCCAAGCGCGGTCCCAACCCAACACACAGATACGCTCGCCGCGGATGTGTGGAACCTGCGGTCGGTGGTGGACAAAGACTGGTCGGATCACCCTCAGTTTCGGGAGATTCCGTTTGCCCACGCCACGGCAGTTGGTGGAAGAAAAGCCACGACACGCCATGCGACCGCACGCGCACTTGAACCCTCGGAGCAAGCGGCGCCGTTGATTGGCGGTCGGCGCCACTCGGGCCAGCACGAGACAGACGCGTCGGACAAACCGGGCAAATGCCAGTTGGTGCACGAGTGATTCCAATAGAAGGCGGCGCTGTATTGAGATTAGATTCAATGATGAACCTTCCAGAAAACGGAGCCAAATCGACCAAAAAAACACCAACACCAGCATGGTTTCTCATGCGAATCCAGCCAGATGACGGCCACGAATGAAGGTGCAGGAATGAATCTTCAGGACAATCACACAGTCGGAGCTGGTCGGCTGTCCGCAAATGCAGCATGGATTGTATGGGAGAGACGGTCGAAAGATTCGAGAGCTGAGTCTGTGGACAAGCAACACAGCCAAGTGGTGGCGGACGACCAGATCCCATTGTTCGCGGTGTACATGTTCCCTGCCGCCGATCAGTGCGGCATCTTGGCTCACCGGGGCCGCATGGTCGCACCCACAAATTCAGGAGGGCTTTCGCTGCTGTGTCAGGGTCGCTTTGGTCGCCCACATGAGAGCGCAGCGCAGCGCAGAACAACTTTACAGCCTGCAATACGATCATACGCGGAGCCGCACGACACAATATTGTCCATGATCGAGCATGGGGTGTGTCCGTGCGACCATAATGGAGCAAGGTGGGTGTCTGTGGGACCATGTTCTCTAGTCCTGTGTCCTCGTCCCGACAATGAACACCTTTCTACACGAAATAAGAAAGAAGATTGGCGCTGGCCACGCGGATCGCGGCTCACTCCCCCCAACACAGGCCGTATATTCGTTGGTCCCACGCTCTCGCAGCTTCGCTTGCCGAGGCATTTCCTCGCGCAGCTCGCAGTTTAATTGCGACACCAGTCGGCTCGCTCGACAATTTTTTGGTGGACTCCAATTGTCGCAAGCTACTGGCAGCCAAAAAAATGATGGCCGGCAATGGAAATGGCGATGGACTCCTCCAGCCTGGAGCTTCCAAGGCAAAGCGTGTCGCACAAGCCAGCGTCCCACATTATGAAGTGGAGATGGAGCCGGACAAAAGCAGCCACGAGTGAATGGACCATGACGAAAGCGTGATGGAGTTGCCAAATAAATATGCTTCCTTGTGGTTACTGGCGGAGCTGCCTCCCTCTAAATATTGTCTATCACGATGCTACGCTTCTTACATTTCCATCTCAAATATCTGCTCGTCTTCGTTCGACGGCGCGGGCTCTGAGCTCATCATGGCTGAGCGTTGGATAGGCCCTGTGCTTGACTTGGCGCCATGCTGTGTTCGCAAGTAAGCGAGGTTTCCGAACAGCATGAGGTCGTCTTCATCGATGTCCATGGCGCCCATCGAGTCACGCGAGTAGTCTTCGCTGTAGTTCTCCACTGGTGTCTCCTCGTAGTGTGGAGAGGAGTGCGCGCGCAATTGGTGCCGTGAGGACTGTGGAATCGAAATTGGCGCTGTGCGCTGGTAGACGCGCTTCATAGTGGCCGACTTGCGCGTCTGGTTGTGGCCGAAGAACACGTAGTTGCCGCATTCGCTGTCCGAGTCCGACTCGCAGTCGGTGTCGGCCCATGATGAGGCGACGCTGACGGGGCTCTCGGACGTGTGCTGCGGCTGGTGCGCGCGCAAGTCGCTCATCCACTGTGAAAATGACATGATGTTGTCGCGGTTGTGAGAAGGTGTCTGTGTCTGTGTTGTCGTTGCTTGATGCTTGAAGCGCTCTTCGCCGCCGGGAGATCTTCTCGGTCCGGAGGATCGGCGACTGTGTGTTGTGTGGCAATTTCCAGAATGAGTTGCTTGGAGCTTGCTGAGTTTGTTGCAGTTAGGCGGCCCAGCGACAGTGTGGGCGTTTGGTTGTTTGCTGTGTGCCGGAGGCGTGCGCCACCACAGCCGCGCAATCAGAATTGACCATCACTCTGCTGGCGTTCGTCTGCTCTCCTCTGGCGCCGGGCAGTCAGTTCTTTTTGTTCTTGTGGAAACTGGGCCGTCTTCCCGAATCCCCTAGCCCTGATTCAATGGGGAGCTTCTAAAAATGAAACGATGGAAGTGGAGTCCGTCTCGAGCCAATCGGAGCAACGAGAACGTTCTTGTTGGGCTTTTTGGGCCTGAAATGGCTGAGCGTCAGAGTTTTGGTGACAAATCCCAGTCTTGGCCTGTCTTGATCACCAGCCACGCCTAAAACAGAGTGATGATTGGCTGCAGCTGTGGTTTGCTTGCGCCAATGGATTCTTGGATGTGGGTTTGATGTCGACGAACGAGTGGCCTTCGATGACACGAGTGGTTTTGCCCGTCAGTTGGAGGCAAAGGCACGCATGCGACGAATCCACGGCGATAAAGATTCGCACGTGGTGTTGCCTGCCATTGGGAAGTTCGACGTGGCTACGGCCCCAATCGACGACAATCCACGCACACTGGTGCCGTGTCTGTGCTACACATTGAAAATCCACACACGGATTGGCCAAAGATCCCATGAAACGAGGCAGAGCGGTTGGTGTGGCACGAGCCAATCAGGAAGCTTGGTTACGTAACGTAACCCTGTAGGTACCGTACCCTCTCGGTCCAATTGATGCTCTCGCCTTTCCTTTGACTTGCGTGCGCGGCGAGCCTGTCGGTCCATCGTGTGGGAGGAGGAGCTTCCTGCTGGTGTTGCGGTCTCCACCAGCCACCTTATTCCGACCTTTCGCCTGTCGAGATCTTTCTCGAAATCTTTCCTGCGCCATGACAGCGCATCGCAACGCTTCGCCACCAGTCAATCGCAACGGCATGCGATGGCGCCAGGAAACGCCCGTGCTCGGGGAAGGTTCGGCCCAGTGTGCAAGTCAGATCAGGATTCACACAGTCGTGATTCGAACCCACACTCGCGGGTGGCGCAAGACTTGCAGCAAGCACCCTCTTGTCAGACGAACGAAATTTTTCTGCACTGGATTGAATTGACCCAAAACCGGACTTGTAAATCATCCGCTGGATCTTAGTTGAACATGAATGTACACGGCTGCGAGAGCTTACTGCGTACACTACTGGTAGCCAACCATCCTCCAGAGCATGACCTATTCGAATACCAGTACCGGCACCTGTAGTGGGGGTGATGCCAAGTCGAACCACCACGCAATTCCGGAAGCCTTCCGCACCAAACGCCGTTCACGCTGAACGTCAGGACGCGTGCGATGAGATCCGGAATCTTGGCTCTATGTGTTGGATCCTGGCCTTTTCCTAGCATGGCTTCGGTTGCCTCTGGACCAATGGCGTCGCAGGATTGCAGGATTCGATCGAATGATTCTTTCCAAAATCCAACCGATTTGTGCTGGCTTGAGTGTCGACACTTTTCGGAAGACAGATGATTTCCCCCACAACACGATGGTCCCTCCTAAATCCGTTTTCATCAACCGGGTTACACACGACGAGCACTGTACCCCTGTCATCATTCGGGTTACCCTCAAGGAACGCGCATCATCGCATGGATAACCCGAAGCGGCTGAATGCCTGCGCAACGTGGCGGCGCGCCCGATCGGATCGGCCATGTACCCGCGCGTGCCCACACGCGCTGTGACGTCCGCGACGCCGGCATCCCGTCAACATGCGACAGACAGCGTCTCTCTTGGCGTTGAGAAGCTTAGCACGCCCAGGTTCACCACGCAAGCGCCGAATCTCCCTGCTGAGAAAGCTCAAGGAACGAAGCTGTCTGCGGCGTTTGACGATCTACAGTCGTGCGTGGCGGCATGGACGGCGCGGCTAGCGCGAGAGCTCGCTACCAGTATGGGCGAGACAAGCAAGGTCGTTGAGGCTGCGGAGGAGAGACAGTTTGGCGACCGGAAAAGGAGCTCGCCATCGCGACGCCACACGCAGACTGCAGGTGAGCCCGTGTCCTTGCAGCAGCATGGCACGCCGCGCTACTTCGCGGTGTTGGATGTGACGGCGCAATGGCCATCGCCGTCGGACCACGAGGTTACGCGTACCAGTCCATCCATCACCAACAGTTCGGCAACGCCAGCGACCAGTGTAACCTCCACAGCTTCAACCTCCGTTGCTACAACCAACAAATCCACCGCGAAAACACCAACAACTTCAACATCGACGCCGCAATGGCTAACCGCAGAGATGGAGGCGTTCTTCCGGAACAAGCTCGCGCTTGCGATCCAGGCGCGCGAGACGCAACTCGTCAACACGATGCACGAGTGTCTGCAGCAGGAGCTGCAGGAGAAGGAGCGGCACGTGGAGCGAGAGCGAAGCCGCGCTGCAGCGTTGGAGGCGCAGCAAATGGAGTTTGACAAAGAGAAAGACCTCTTCCAGTCGAAACTGGATCGCCGCGTGGCCGAGAACAACGCACTGCGCAAGGACTTTTACAAGCAGCTGCTCATGCTGCGGGAGCTCGTCGCCAAGAACCGCAATGACTCGCGCACATTGCGCGCGCTGGAGGACGTGATGGCGTCGGTGACGACGGGGAAGCACGAGCCACGCGAAGGCGTAGCTTCAGCGAGTGACAAGGCGTCCTCGTGGGCGGATCAGCACAAGAAGAAGCTGAGTCAAGAACCCAATGCGGGTAGTGGTGGTAGTGGACCATCAGACCCGCCTGGCTCGTCGACGAGTATGCGACGCGAGAAGGACAAGTGGGAACAGCGTGCGCGAGAAGCATGGTGAGTTTACTCCTTTCTGGCTGTGTGTCCAGGACACTGCTAACGTTTGTATGGCGGTGTAGGGCCGAAAACCAGCAATTACAAGAACAGGTTCTGCTACTGAAGCAACAGGTCGAAGAGGCACGTGGCTTGGACGGGGAACTGTGGTTCGCAAACGCGGAGCATGGGCTGTACGAGCGGCAGCGCATCATTGACTGTGTGTACAAGTCCAAATGCACGTGGGCACAAGTGGGCGAGGCCGTCGTGGAGCTGCTGAACAACGAAATGGTGTGGGAGGCCGTTGAAGACAGTGCGTATCGCGAGAAGTCTCGAGTCTCACGAGGTTTGGAAGCGCTGCTGCTTCGGGTAGAAGCTGTTGGTGGAGGACGAGGAAGTGGTGGAAGGAGAGGTAGCAACATTGAAGGGCCAGACGAAGGCGTCGACGAAGATGTTGAAGGAGATGACGAAACGAAGCGGGAGAGTGCGAAACGTCGTTCTGCGTTCTCGCAAGCCTCACGAATGATCGCCTGCCGCACCTGCAATGGCTGCGGATACCTCGATGTCTCGGCAGCAAACGGCAATCAAGTCGAGCAAGAAGACGACTCCTACCTACGGAAAACGTTGGCGCAAGTACTGGAGCTAAAGACGTCGCTCGAAGAGGCAAACAACCGCACGGATGAAGTCGAGCAGCAGCTTCTTCGCACTGTGATGGAAGGTGCCCACATCAAAGAAAGGCTGGAGAAGATCGAGCACACGAGAGCGCACAGTGTGGATTGCTGCCTACAAGTCGATCTGGATGATGAAGAAGAGATCAACGTGGACGACATTCTCCACGCATACAATTCATCCGAATCGCCCGATGGCAACAATGCTACGAGACGTCGAGGTGGTAGGTACAAACAATACGAGCATCTCATCGTCGAACTCAAGAACCTCCTGTCAGAGCGTGATGCGGGGATGACGCAACTGAGGACTGCAGTCTCCGATACCCAAGCCAGACTGGTCACGGTCCAAAGGACTTCTCAGCAAGAGCAGGAACGTCTCCAAAGAGAGCTGCACACCCTGAAAGGATCCCTCGCACTCGCAATCAAGAACCGGAATGAAGTCATCGAGGAGAAGCAGGCAGCAGTCAACGTTTTGCTCAAGAATATGGAGAGAAAGAAGTCCCAGGCGTTGTCTACCAAGAACTTTTTGCTTCCTCGCGCGTCCATTGCCGAGGATGACGGCACCAAGAGCGAAGTTAGTGGGAGTGACGTAGCATCGGATGAAGACGACGACATAGACGAAGAAGATGATGTCATGCGATCAGAGATCATCGCGAGGCGATATACGCAAGCGATCAGCAGAGTCCAACTCGAACACGACGAGCAGCAGCAGCGTCTGAAGCAGGCGGAAGACGAGCTTGGACACGAAAGCGACAAACGCAAGCGGACGAGCAGCATCTCACTCGGAAACATCGTCGTCACGATGGCGTCTCATCCTCGGGATCTGTTCAAGGCGCTATCTACTGCCCACGAAGAGCTTCTCACATTACGCCGTTCGTCTCATCGGTCATCAGCTCTCCAAACTGATCGATTGCTGACGTTAACAACGCACCTTGCCCACATCTCTGAAGAACTGGCGATGGTCAAGAAGAGAACGATCGCTGAGATCGATTTCTGGAAACTCGACTGTGAAAAACTGCAACAAGCCAATCAAGCGCTGGCGACGGACCTCAAGAAATCGCAACAACTGGTGGAGGAGGCGAATGAGCGCGTCCTGGAAGCGAGAGCAGCCAAAGGTAGCAGCACCGTCAATGGTTGTGGGACATGTGATAAGCACGAGGTGAGACTACTCGAGATTTCGTCCAAACTGCTGGCATCGTCGAGTGCGGAAGAAGGTGGCCTTCCGTCGGATCCAAAGCGTGCATTCAACCCGAACATTTCGACTAGTTCGTCAGCCTTGACGGATGACGAGCGTCACGGTCTGAGTGCAATTCTGTTGGATCTGGATACTATGTACTCTACGCTGAGTTCGAGTAAGCAGCAGCACGCAAAGACGGTGATCACGAAGGCGCTAGTGGGCCAGAACTCGTTTGGCAGTCACTTCAACCCTTCAGCAGTCGTCGCGGGCTTCATCTCCCAAACCGAACTAGGAGACCGGCCACGTCGAGCAACGGCAGGTGCAGGGACTTCGCCGTCGCAGATCGATCCGAGTGTCAGTTTGTTTCGAGAAGGAGGTATTCCACCTTACTCGTGGCTCGATCAACGTCTTTCCAAGAACTCATTTGGTGCTGGCGTCAGCTCCGTCGACACTGACAACGGCACACTGCGGCTCCAAGGCTCATGCATCTCGCCGACAACATCTCCGTTGAATCGGCGGAAAACGATTGTGCGCAAAGTTTTAACCGAGCAAGAGATCGCAAAGCGGCAACGGGCACGCACGTACAGATCTACACCCGAGCGCCGAGCTTCTGATCAAGTTCATGAACCTGAAGTGGTTACCGAACACGTAGACGTCACTGTATCGGAAGAAGAAGGCGATGTCGAGGAGAACGAAGTCGAATATTCTTCGTTCGTCGACGAGGACGGCAAAGAAGTCTTCTACGTGGACGTTGAAGTGGAAGAAGAGACTTTGGCTGTCGCTCAATCCGAAAACCTTCTACCCACAGATGTCATCCAGCTCTCAACAGGCCGAGATCCTTCTTCGGAGGCAGCTCAGGCGATTCCTGCCCGGCGCTCGGAGTGCACGATTCAAATCCCATCACCGGAAAACCCTGTAGGCGGCCTTATGGGTGAATGGACACCATATGTCCAACTCGTCACGACGAGCGATCGAATCGACAAAGATCCGGAAGTGATCGAGAAGCTGCGAGATTTGGTCAAGTACAGCATGACAGCTCGTGAGGTCCTCGCCCTGACGAACTGGACGATTCTCGTATGCTATCTACGAGCCTCCCGTGACAAGAAACGACTGGACTATGTAAGTATCCATTACATTTGGAACCTCTATGGCGGACGGATGATGATGCTAACGAAACCATGTGTGGCGCATGTAGGTGAACGATGTCTGGCGGGATGCTGTAGCAAATGGAAAAGATCAAGGATTAGTGACGTCGCTCCCACACTCAGTTCGAACGACGATGCAAATCCTGGTCCAGTATCGGGAGCTGATGCTAGATGCAGCCATTCGACAACGTGACGAGCTGCGCAGGGCAACAAGAAGAACGCAGGCGCAGGTACGCCCACGCTATCAACTCTGCTAGACTCTATCATAGTCTAAATATCGTGTTGCTACCTCAGCTAATTCACGGTGTGTCGACTGTGCTCACAACGCTCAGCCGCAAGAATAACTTGCAAGTTCCAGCGTCCGACACGCTACCTTTTGTCCACCACGATCCGGAGACCAGCCCTATGCGTCAACCCAGTCCCCTCCACTCACCGCTTCGGCCACTGTACCCGTCAGCGCGGGTAAATCTGAGCGAGATCCCGGGGACCCAGCAAGTTCCGACGCCAAGCTTCCCGTTCTCTTCTCCTGCCACTGATCTGTTGAAGCACCATCGCATAATTATCCAAGAGAAGTCTCCTCCACGGTTGGCGCGCCCACGAAGTGGACAATCTTCACAGCCTGCTCAACAAGCGACGTCATCGATGTTTGAGCACGACAACCGCTTCCCGGTAAGCAAATTCTTCGATCTCTATGATGTTTTCATCGATGCTGACCAAAAAAACCCCATTAGCAACGACCGGTCAAGTTCGTTCCAGCAGGCGATGGTGAAGAGCTGTCGCTGACCCACTCGACATCAAGCCTGCGTGTAGCGACAACGTCTCACTCGCCGACCAAATCGCCGTCCAAAGCGGGCCTGGTTGTCGATGTTCGACGTGAGTGACGTGCATTTTCCCCAGTTGGATGGGTTGAGAACTGAGTTTCGAATGTTCCTAGGACGGCCAACGCACAGTGCTGAGGCGACTCGCCCGATCTTAAATATCGTGGAGGCAGTTGCGAGTCCAAGGCTTGCCGCTTCACTCGCGCTATCCACAGAGCTGACTCCGCTTGAAGCTTTGCTCCCAGTTTTCCGAATCCCGACACGGCCACAGTCGTCTCCAGCTGGAATGAGCTCACGGGTTCGACTTCGCCCCTCGAGTGCCCAAGTCACCGGAAATGGCGACCATTCCGTGTCTGGAGCGAGACAACGTGAACGCACGTAGTACACACTCACTGGGGTATACTTTGGTTTCTAGGCACAACATGAGAAGCACATGGTGGCTGTTGTATTGACCTTGTATCCTCTATTTCTTCTAGAGATGGCACGTCACTGTCCTCCGCCAGAGAGCCACTTGAAACGCATCGAAAAGTCCACGCCTGCAACCAAGCACACAATCCAGCGATCAGCCCAAGTTCACAAATATCGAGAGCACAGCCAACGACGTACCGGAGTGGAAGAGCATACACTGCACGATGTACAAAGTCCAGAGAGCGAGCTTGGACTGGATCTCGGTCGCATGTCTCTCCAGCACGTACGCAACCTGGTGGATGGTCGAGAGTCGCAACTTGTAGAAAATGACGGCCGCCATCATGACGAAGGACACGAATTCGAAGAAGGCGTAGGTCATGACGTTGCCAATCATTTGCCCGAGCTCATCATCACTGAGTGCAGCGAGTCGAGGGTAAAACTGACGGTTGCTCAGTTGGGACATGCCAATCAAATACATCGTGTAGATGATCGGCATCATCACCTCCGTGAACTCGACAAGCCCCAGGAACTCGGACAAGAACAGCGCGTTGGTTGAGTACTTGACAAAGCTGACACGTTCGTCGAGTGTGAGGGCCTTGGCGAGTGCAGCGTTGATACCAGGATGCTGAATGGCCTCTGCGGGATGTTCAACGGGGGGAGCGACCGTCGAATGCACACCCTCGGTGACTGGCGCGGATTCTTCTAGAGTCGGGATACTATCTGTGGGTTTTTCGAACGGCACAACTGCTCCTAGTGCTGGCCCGCTTCGTACCGATGAGCTCGTTCGCTTAGGCTTGATTATGACGGATCCCGTTTTCGCCAGGAGCAAGTTTCTGGTTGAGAAGTTCGTTGATGCTCGAAGGTGAAGATCCAACGTCGGGCCGACGAGTTCATCGATGCCTCCAGCAGGAAGCTGGTTACCAGCTTTCGGGTCGACGTACTTGCTACTAGGATCAGCATTGCGTTTGGCGTTCGCGAGAAAGCTTCGGTACTTTTCGGATTGAAGTCGCGGGTGGTTCACCACGTCCGGGTCATTGAGAATCTCGGCACTTACGGGAAGAAACGCGTAGACCGCGACAGCGTCCTGGGGGATCTTTTTGAGAAGGCGTTTCAGCTTCCTTTCCGCGATAGTGAGATCCGTCAACGACACGCACGCCTGGATGAAGTCGATGAGCATGACGACCAGTGTGGTCACAATGGATGCCGACGTTTGCAGTGAGCACGACACGTACAGCGCGTGGAAGACTTCGATGTTGAAGATGAGCACCTCGGGCTTCAAGTCGTCCATGTTGGTGAGGTAGCAGCTAATCCAGTTACGAAGGACGACCTTGATCAGTGCCAGCACGATCACGAAAAAGTTTTGAGCGGCTCCACTCAGACTCGTAAACACGTAAATGTATGCGGGATACACGACCGTCATGGAAAGCTGACCGATGAAGGCTACGAGGTACCCCTTCATGTCTTGAAATAGCGAGGCGTCGCGTCGAAGCAATTGGTTCCACTGCGTGTAGCACCCGAAGATGACTGCAGGTGTCCATGATGTAGTGCCTACGAGCAGTCCAAACGGCAGCGGGAAGCCGATGATGTGGGAGCACGTGATTTGCCAACCGACGCCGATGGTCGTCGCAAACACGGAGATCGTGAGCAGCGGCACGATGGGCATGGGCAAGCGTGGAAGGCAGTTTCGGAATTGCTCAAGAATGCCGATGGTCATGAGCAGAACGGAGACCCAGTTGCGGATCCAGAAGACATAGTTGGCATTCGTGCCGGCATTTGGGTCGCCCAACGGGATCGAGTCGATCGCCATGAGCAGCAGCACGACTGGCACTGGTGTAAGCAGGCACGAGCGCACAGCACGCAGCCAGCCGCAGTCTGTGCGGTAGTGGTGAACGCCGACGAGACGAGCCAGCGAGTACTGCCCATGGAGTTCGACTTGGAACTTGCGCCAGAAGTTGGCGATCGTGTCGACAATGCGCACGAAAATGTTAACCACCATGCTTGACTCTTGGGGCCAGGTTGAGAAGAGAAGACAAGGCAGAGGAGACGAGCGAGCTTACTAGGTCTTCGCAAATGCTGTAGGCATGGACGTGGCAAGTGGGCCACCCTTGTCAGTGCCAAACACGTCAACGCCGTCAGGTGCGTTCTATAATTGGCGAGGATGACCTCACATAATATCTTCGTGGAACCGAGCTCTGCGTCCCAAAGCGGGCAGGGGTATCAGTTGCGGAAAACGTCCGAGGAACTTCACACTGAATGAAGCCCGTTCATGAACAGCGGTCTGAGCGGACAAGATTTGTTGTCCGAATTCTGTCGGCTACGTCCGCCTATGAAGAACCGACAGTGAAACGGCCTTCACATGCTTCATAGTCGTGGTATGCAGCATAGTCCGTCAGCATGCGGACCACTAGATGGCCGAGTTTGCATGTGGTGAGGTCGCGCCACGTGATTCGCAGAGGTTCCCGTGGTGCGACGAGGTCAAACACTTGGGTCTGCCGTACCGTCAACCATCACAACGTTAGTCAAAGCAGCACTAATAGTCCATGCGGTGGCGACTAGCGTACCCTCAGGCGCGACACAGCCTCGGGCATAGCTTCATTTGGTGCGACGTCGCCGTTTTGGTGCTCATTGATCTTGACGACGAGCTCCCGAAGAAAGAAATCGATCGTGAACGCGTCAAGAAAGCCTTGCTTGTTGAAATCGAGCACGTTCCAGAAAAACTACACGCAAATCGTTAGTAGTTATCAGGCTGGAGGACATTGTGATCGATCAATGAATCACACAGACTTACCCGAAGCGACGTGAGTGAATTGCGATCCGCCATCATCAACGTGAAGTCGATGTACGCCTTGTAGTCCATCTCGCCGTTGGGAGGAAAGGTTTTGGTCTCATGGAACACTTGAACGACGAATGCTCGCGTGAGGTCGTGGGTCGGTGTGAGTTCAACGGGGTTGAATGCTCGCTTCTTGCCGTAGTCCACCAGTTCGTCAACGCTGATGAGGCCGTTCTTGTCACGGTCAAGTTGCAAGTACTGGCGGTGGATGTTACGCACTTGATCCGGATGGAACCAGTTCGTTTCGACGACAAAGAGATCGTGGAGATGCGCATCCATGAGCTGGAACCACTCCAGAAAGACAGGGCATGCTGCGAGATCGTCGATTGTGATGTAACTGTGGCCACCAGTCTTGAAGTCGTGGTGAAGCACGACTTTACGGGTGCAGATGAGCTCGTAGTACGAGCAGAAGTCCTCCTAGCAGGGCCCAGGGCCAATCATAATCCAGTTAGCCGTGTTGATAGGCAGACAGAGGAAGAAGCCTTACCTCCACCTTGATCCACGTGGTTGTCTTGCAAGCGGAGTCCGTCAAACGCTCTAAAATCGACGACATCTCACCCTCAGATAGGCGACCATCGACTGTTCCTTCGGGTTGTTCGAGCAAGAAACGAGTTGCACTGAGCATGCGGTGCAGCTCATACACGTACTCGAATAACGCGTAGCCGTTCACCTTGCCGTCTTCGTCCTGCGGAAGCTGGGACTCTCATGAGTATCTGGTATAAGCTCTATGGCGTGGACATCATAGCGTACCATCAGAAACGCCTGAGCTGTCATCATCGCCTCCACTTTGCTTTTTCGAGACGTCTTTCGGATCGACTTCCAGTTATCGTACGACAGCAGCAGCACCATGTTGTCCCGCAGCATGCGATCAATCACCGTGATATTGGAGACCGTCGCGGCCTTCTTGAGCACGCTCTTCTGGAAGGTCGTGAGCTGTGGAGCATACGCGTGCTGGCAGATCGCATCAGTGAGTCGCTTGAGCTCTGCTTGAGACAGGAGCAGCTCATCGATCTGCTCAAGTGCTCGCTGGCGACACAGCTCTCGAGTGCGCGTCGCGATTCCATCGTCCGCCCCTACTTTCTGCGAATGTGTCAGCCGTCAAATATCAGCACAGATAGAACCACTGGCCGTCTTGCCTCTAGGAGTCAACCATACTGGGAAGAAGAAGCGCGGAATGCGGTCGTAGCTCTGGCGCCGCTCCAGCAGCGATGCGGTCGTCCTTGCCATCACCACCTCACCCTCCATGTTGTTTGTTGTGTGTCGTTTCGGTCAAGGATCCGTCTTGTGCATCATACCTCTATGAATTAATTCTCGGGCAAACCATTACTCTGTAAACTGATACTGTCGATATTACCGTATACGGTAAACATAAGGAAGGACTCAAAACCGGAGCTGCTTGAACCGCATCGAAAAGTCCACGCCTGCCACATGCAATCTTCAGCGTCAGTCTCCGTTATAAGGCCCCTACAAGTGTAGTGCTTGGGCCAACTCACCAAAGTGCACGAGCATGGTCTGCACGACGTAGAATATCCACAGAATGAGCTTGGACTGCACGCTCGCAAACTGCTTGTCCAATACAAACGCCACTTGGTGAAGCGGCGAGATCTTGAGTTTGCGATAGATCACAATGGCAAATCCAATTAGCGACACGAGCTCTAGAGCCGCCAGGGTGAGCACGCTGGCGATGGTCTCTGCTCGGTCGTCGTCGCTCACAGCAGCGAGCCGAGGGTAGTACTGGCGGTTGGGCACGTGGGACATCACGACGAGATACGTCGTGTAGATGACGGGCATCATGACTTCGGTGAATTCGACCAGCAGCACAAACTCGGTGAGGAACAGCATCCTTGCTGCTGTGTCCACGAAGAGCACGCGGTCGGCGATTGCCATGGTCTCCAATCGAGACTGAGAGTCCTCGGGGCGGACGTCGCGAACAGCAGAGTCCGTTGGAGCTGTTGTCTTGCTCGGAACGGGCGCTACGCGTGTTTGATTGACCACCAATGGATGGAACGGAACGATTGAAAGTGGCTTCGATGACACAACTCGAGACAGTTTGTAGATACGCGTCGCTCGCCTGGCTTGTTTGAAGTGCGTGCTGTTGTAGACCCGTACGTCAATGAGAAGCTCGACACACACGTCTAGTATGCTTTGGTCTGCATAGCATTCAGGATCGCCATTGAGCCTTGACAAAATCGACCGCAGCTCAATATTGAGTCGGTCGATATCGGCAATCGAAATCAAGATCTGCAAAATATCGACGGCTATCACGACGACGGTGGTGGACGTGGAGCTCTGGGTCATAAGCGAACACGAGACGTACAATGCACTGAGCACGTCGACGTTGAAGATCACGGTCTCTGGTTTCAAGTGGTCCAAGTCGTTCAGATACTGCGCGATCCAGTTCTTAGCCAGGATCTTGATGACTGGTAGCGTTAGCACGAATGCCGTTTGGCTCCATCCAGTCAGACGCGTGAAAACGAAAATGTACGCCGGGTACACGAGCGTGAGCATGACCTGACACATCAGCACCATCATGTACTCGAGCATCTCGCCGATCAGCGTTCGGTCTCGCAGTAGCTGCTTCCCCCACAGGAATGCACACGACACCACAACGGCAGGCGTCCCCGTCAACTCGCCAAAGAGAGCAGCAAATGGCAGAGGAAATCCGATCCAGTACGCAAACGAGAACTGGGAGCCGACTCCTGCAACCGTGGCGACGAGTGTGACTGCTGCGATGGCTGTATTGGAAAGCGGGAGGCGAGGCAAGCAGTGGCGGATCTGCTCAAGCACAGCGATAGTGACGAAAGCCACGGCGATGCAGTCACGTAGCCAGAACACATAGTTGTCGAAGATGCTGAGCTTGGGGTCATTTAGCGGAATGAAATCTTCGAGCGTGACGAGGATGATGCACGGTAGCGGTGTCAGTAGACACACTAGTAGCACACGCACGAGGCTCGATGTGTGGCTGTACGCGTTCAGCGCCTTGATGCGCTCGAGTGGGTACTTGCCGTGCAATTCCACCTGAAACACTTCCCACGTCTTTGAGCACGCGCTTGATTGGAGAGAGAAGCGGCGACAGACGACTAGGCCTCTCGTGCATGGTCTCGATGTTTGAGAGGAGATGCAAGCTTGCAATCTCACCGGGAAAAGCTATTGGGGCGGCGGAGGTCATCGACAGTCTCCTATAAATACGTTAAACACCATCACTTCGTCGTAGTACAGTCAGTATCGCCATTAAGCGCACCCTGATACATACAAATCCCAAGGTAATTGATTCCCAAATCGCTTTAGTGACTATCTTGCTATTATGATAGTTTTCCATGAATATCGATTATAACAAGTCTATCAGATGACACCCGCGCTTAATGGCGAAACGGACTGTACTTGAGTAGGGAATATCACCCCTCAGAATCGAATAACGGAGCGTGTGAAGCGATGGTGTCAAGGAGGGCTGTTGAGCCAGGCAAACTTCATCGAGAAATCGACGCCTACAGCCATACCAGACACACACACACAGATCACAGTCAGTCAGTTGAGTATCACAACAGCCTGGGCTCGTCAATAGCAAGCGTACCGAAATGCTCAAGCATGCACTGCACGACGTAGAACGTCCAGAGGATGAGCTTGGACTGCACGCTCGCAAACTGCTTGTCCAATACAAACGCCACTTGGTGGAACGTCGAGATCTTTAGCTTGCGGTTGATCAGTATCGCGAATACAACCAACGAGAGGAGCTCCAGCGACGAATAGATCATCACACTGCTGATCGTCGCGTACAGTTCATGCTCACTCATCACTGCGAGTCGCGGGTAAAACTGGCGGTTGGGCACGTTCGACATGGCGATGAGGTACATGCTGTAAATCACCGGCATGATCACTTCCGTCAACTCGACTAGCATGACACACTCGGTCAGGAACAGCAACTTGGCCGCCGTCTCCACGTACGTCACGCGGTCGTCGAGCGAGAGCGAGCTGTACGGTGACTCTACACGCATCGCTGGGATCAATTTGGACATTGAGCTCACACTATCAGCGTCTTTCGTGGTCGAGCCGTGCGGTAGCGCCTCGTCGGCTTCCTGGTTGAGTGATGGAACGACCGTGGCGGATTTCAAAGATGACTTGAGAGGAGGCAGCGCTGACTTTCTCACGAGCTGTTGAGACTCAGTGTGTTCTGCTGTAGTTAACTCAATAGCGTGGTCCTCTGGAATGACAGGCGGCGCTGCGTACTTGATCGCGGGGGCTCTTGCTCTGGCAATCTTGAAGAAGAAACTGTCCATCTTTCGGGCTTGTAGTCGTGAGTGATCGCGGACTTGCGGATCTTTTAGCAGCTCTACAGACACAGCCATGAAGTTGTTGTTTGCGGCGGCGGCACGTACGTCTGGTGACAGTTTGGCTAGAATTTGATGCAGTTTGGCGTTCACCCGGTCGATATCCGTGAGTGAAATCCACGATTGCATGACGTCAATGACCATCACCAAGGCCGTGGTCGTCGACGAACTGGCAGTCGACAGCGAGCACGAGACGTACAGCGCGTTGAAGACTTCGATGTTGAAGATGATCACCTCGGGCTTGAGGTCGTCCACGCCGTTCAAGAAGCGACTGATCCAATTCTTGGTGCCAAGCTTGATGACCGTCAACATGACCACGAAGCCATTCTGCAAAAGCCCCGTGAGTGAGTTGAAGACGTAGATGTACGCTGGGTAGATCAGCGTGAGCGCGACCTGACACAGCAATACGACCACGTACTCGAGCATCTCCCCGAGCAGCGTGCGGTCGTTCATCAGCAGCTTGCCCCACAGGAATCCACAAGAGATCACGACCGCCGGCGTCCACATCATCTCACCAAACACTATCGAGAAAGGCAGTGGGAAACCAATCAAGTGCGCGCAGACGAACTGGCAGCCAACGCCGGCAGTCGTGCCGATGACTGTGAGCGTGGCCATGGCTCGGTTGGACATGGGCAGCTTTGGCAGGCACGTGCGGAATTGCTCGAGAATGGCGACTGTGATGAACCCGACGGCGAGCCAGTCGCGGATCCAAAAAACGTAGTTCTTGGAGATACCTTCGCGCGGACTTTTGAGCGACACGGTGTCGAGTAGCGCGACCAGCAGCAGACACGGGACCGGCGTGACCAAGCACATGAACACCACTCGCAGGTACGACGTTGTTTGCCGGTAAACCTGGAGCTAGTCGATGCGCGAAAGTGGGTATTGGCCATGGAGCTCGATCTGCAGCGCATCCCACGACCGAATGAGCTTCCTGACAACGCGCCCCACCGGCGACTGGGACAGAGCACCCTGAGATAATGTACCAGTCGAGTCCATCATGGTGGATAGCAGTGGGACGATAAAGCTGGTTTACGATCACGAAGATGTGGTGGCGACTTGGCAAGGCGAGGCCGATGATCACTTGTGCTTGGATTGGTGCGTTGGAGGCGCCATACGAGAGATGACAACAAATTGCTAGGCGTGAAAGCTATATATATGTACACTCTACAAAGGGACTGGCGACTTGGCATGCGCACGCGAAGTGTGCATCTGGGCGGTCATTTGCTGGGGAGTGTGACTGCTATTTTCAGTTCGGTTCTGTGGTCAACCAAGGGGAATGCGCGTTTAGAAGTAGATTGGATGTCTGTTAGTTGTAGAGCCGAAGGACTCGAGGTGTTGGCCGTAGGCCACGTGGCCTCGATGTCGGAGGCATTCTACACGTTCTCGAAGCTACGTTCTAGAACGTATACAACATATACAGTCCTGTCTTGTGAAGCTAGTACATGCAACATGCAGCGTGAGACAGAGGCGGCGATCCACATGCCGTCTGTGCACGGACAGTCCACAGGTTCCTTGCATGCTCTGGGCATCCCACATTGAACTAATGACGTCAGACCTATTGAAGGTATGGACCCTTGAGCACCGTACGTTGGATGTGGTGACTGGGAAGTGTACTGTATCCCTTCAGGGGCTGGTGTGATGGAGCCAAGCAAACATGATCACCTCCGTGTACGCGACGAGCACGACGAACTCCGTCAGAAACAGCAACTTCGTCGATGTGTGGACGAACATCAGACGATCCGCTGACGATAACACACTCAATCGCGAAGAAACACTCGCCGCTGGCTGCTGAGGAGCGTCTGCCGTCGGTGGTTGTTCTATAGAAGAAAGAGGCGCTGTCATCTCACTGGCAATGGGAACCACCGCCGCACTCTTGACTTCACGTCTCGTGAGCTGTATTGTAGACTTCGTTTGGAGGTTTGCTTGATCGAGCTTGAGACCGGCATCCTGTTGGGCTGTGGGAGTCCCACCCAGATCCTGGGTGATGTGTTTGGTGGACTGCGCGTACAGTGCTCTTCGCGTTCTACCCCTGGCGATCATGGCGTAGAACGACTCCACGCGACTCGCTCGTAGCACTGGGTTAGTGTTCACCTGCGCGTCTTGCAACAGCTCTTCACACACGTCTAAGAAGTCGTAGTTTGCGACGGCCACGCCAGAATCCTGTGGTAGCTTAGCGATGATCTGATCGAGTTGCTTCTTCAAATAGTCAATGTCACGAAGCGACAGCCACGCCTGCAGCAAGTCCACGAGCATCACCAGCACATTCGTCGCGGTCGAGCTGGCTGACGACAGCGAGCACGAAATGTACAGCGCGTTGAAGACCTCGATGTTGAAGATCACGACCTCGGGTTTTTCACGTCGTCGACGTCGTGAAGGAAGCGGCTGATCCAGTTCTTGGTGACGATCTTGATGAACGGCAAGAGCAGCATGAAGGCGTTTTGTTGCCAACCATGCAGGTTGTTGAACACGTAGATGTACGCCGGGTAGATGAGCGTCAGTGAGACCTGGCACATGAACGCGACGATATACTCGAGCATCTCACTGAGTAGTGCCTTGTCCTGCGTGAGCTTCTTGCTCCAGAGCACTGAGCAGCCAGTGATCACTGCTGGCGTCCACATCATCGTCCCGAAGATCAGAGAAAACGGCACGGGGAAGCCGACCAGGTAGGCGCCGGCGAACTGCCAGCCGACACCCGCGGACGTCGCGAAGGCCGTGATCGCTAGCATCGCGGCGTTCAAAAGAGGGAGTCGAGGCAGACAATTGCGGAACTGTTCAAGAACAGCGACTGTAATGAAAGCCACGGCGAGCCAGTTACGGAGCCAGAAGACAAAGTTGTGTTCAATGCCTTCGCGCGGGTCTCGCAGCGGAATGAAATCCATTGGAGCCGGCGCAGTCGTGGTTCGGGTCGACGCCTTCGGAGGCCTGCCGTGCATTGTGTGGGTGGCATCGATGAGCCTCGCCAGCCCCAAGACTACCAACAACCAAGTCGTGTACATTGGCTTGGTGACGGGCCTCCGCTTCGCTGCCAAGCAGCGGCTTCGGCCCCTCACGATCATCGGTGACAGCTACATGATCAATTCCCAGCTGCGTGACCACCGTGCGCCGAAGGCTCCGCTCCCCGACAGCACTACGGCAACGCACGAATCCTGGCCGACAGGCTGAGCATCACCAAGTGGTGCCATCACGTCCGAGCCTACAACAAGATGGCAGATTGCGCAACAAATCTCGCCATGGACTCCAAGTGCAGTGTGCAAACGCTGTACCCTACAGATCGCTCCACGTGGAGTGAGTTGGCGACGCACCTTCACGAAGACGTCGCCGAGTGGCAGGCCTCCACATATACAGGTCAGACTAGCGCAGGTTAGTCACCCACTATAGCTGTAGATGTTCGCAGACGACGTAACTCAATAGACTTCAATTTCAAGCCAAGGAATGAAATCCATGAGCAGTACGAGCACAAGACACGGCATCGGGGTCAACAAACACGTGAGAAGCACACGCGCCGCGCTTGTGGTCCGCAAGTACGCGTGGAGATCCTGCACACGGCGTAAAGGGTACTGCCCATGCAGCTCGACTTGCAACGCGTCCCAGAGATCGACGAGCGTGCCATGATGATGATGATGAAAATGGAGACTAGTAAGCGCAATTAATGTACCCTAATAGCTAGAGAGAGAGGCTAGAAAATGCATGACATTTAAATGACTTGGCGACTAGAATACACGGTCAGCCAAGGTCGGAAATCGTTGCTCAGGTAGGCATGGATGTCGGCTTGCCCAGAGCGTGTGGTTGGATGGAGGGTTTGGGAGCTGGTCGCCGGGTCCATGGCGAGATTGGCCAGCGAGTCTGCCATCCTGTTATGCGCGCGGCGAGGAGACCTTGGTACTCAGCTTGGTTGTTCGTGGTGGCTCGGTGGGCGTAGCTCGTCGACGCACTCCAGACGATGGTGGGGGCGCTCGTGACGGCATCCACACGAAC
>JAADWY010000017.1:0-109940 GCA_023336355.1 Pythium dissotocum | reverse complement strand
TTGAGAGCTGCAAGCACATGGCGACAAGGGATGCCAAACTGGTTCATGAACGGACATGTACACGTACCCTGGGAGATATCAACACGGCGGACGAGCTTGGGAAAGGAGCGCTCGTCGTGCACAAACGCGACACTGTCGCTGATCTTGCGAACCTTGTGGTATCTGACGTCATTGGCTTGCTCGGCGAGTAGTTGCTGAGCGTAGTCGGTAACTTGACTTCCCCGGGTGGCCCACACGGCCATGAAATGGCGGCCTTCTTCTCGGACTCGACAAAATTGGTCGTGCGCCAGCCATACAACTGCGTCTTGCCGAGTGCCGTGTACAGGATCCGCTTGTTCTTGTCAATAGCAGCCAGGTATGCGGCCACGTCGGCATGAGAGGCAGACAACGCAGCGAGTCTGGCGTTGTATTCATCTTCTGATTCCAATGCTTGTAACGCCCAGATTTTTTTCTCCACATCAGGCGTAACCACGTGAGCCTTGAACTTGTGGATAGTGTTGAATGATGTGACGAGTGCAGCAACGGACGATGGCATCCGGTCGCTTTCCTAGCGCAGACAGAAGGGCCTTGCCTCGATCAGTGAACACGGGACGGTCGTTGAAGCTGACGCCAGCATGCTCGCAGCACGACAGGAACCAGTCAGCGTTGTCGCTCGTCTCACCGTTGCACACACCAACGCCAAGGATAACGTTCTGGTTGTTGCCGTCGCGACCAACCAGGATGAGCATGACGCTGGGATACTCGCCGTGCTTCATGAACGTGCCATCAAGACCGAAGATCTTCTGCCCTTGCTCGCAGTGGATCTTCAAGTACGGGTGAGCGAGGAACGCACGGACGAAACGCCCTTCCGAGTCGTAGGCAACGTCAGTGTAAGCGCCGCCATTCTTCTCGCTGTACGTGAGGAGGAGCGACTCAATGGACGCGAAGCCATCCACGATTTTCCCCAAAGCTGCATCACGAACGTCACAAAGTATGGGTCTGGAGCACAAAAAAGAATGATAACCGGTGCGATTCACAGGAAATACACGTAATGTCGCAGAAAAAGACAAGCCATCCTTCCGAGAGGTTTCTCCGCCCCGTTCCATGCAACATCGTTGCATAGCAGCGGCCTGGAACGAGGCCGCGTGGTCTGCGGGCTGGTGTGGGCCACCTTAATCGACGATATGACCGTGCCAGAGTGGTCACTCTATTCTAGGCTCTTTTAGAAAATATTGGAGGTGACCGGGCCGAAGGCCACCACGAAAGCGCCCTGCGTCAAGAAGAGAGAGAGAGAGCCATGTACGACTGGACAAGCATCAAGAACCTCACCAGCGAGCACGATTTTGAAGACTATCGCGACCATGTCATGTGCTGCTCTGTCATTGAGCACACCGACGACAGAGATTTGTGTGATGCGTGCGGAGGCGATCATGCTTCCGTCGAGCGGCGTATTCGCTGCACCAGTGTCTCGTGCACCGCTGGTGCGAAGTGTCCAGTGATATGGAAGGTTCACCACTGCAGCGCTAGTGGTGCATGGGTCGTTCTGCTGAATGAAGCGTCTCATGGACGCGGAGCTCTGCCTTGCTTTGGCGAACACCGGGCACGCGTCACGGCGGCGATGAAAGCTTTCTTCGAGACTGAGGATGACGCTATGATTCCTCCCCGCGCTATCGAGGTTCGCCTGCAACGCCATCACACCATTCGTAAGCCACGTCGTGGCTGGCCGTCCAGCGAGCAGATAGCGAACGCTCTCAAGCGCATTCGTGACGAGAAAGGCCGGCGCAACACGATCGCCTCAATCAAGGATTTTGTCGCCAAGCGAGTGTACACTGTCAGCTCGGAGCATCGCCAAGAAGGCGAGCACGGGTGAATAACTCGTGACCAGGCTGCAGCCATGGTCGAAGCGTGATCTGGTAACTCGATCTCAATGATTGCTATAATACCGTACAGTGCAGTAGTCAGAGAGGCCTAGATTTGAAAACCAAAATGGCAGCACAACACGATACCGTACAGTACTTCCCGGTGGGCCAGCGGCCACTACAGCGCCAGCGTCATGCGCGAGAGGACTCGCACATGGGCGACCGGAGCCTGTGGTCCCTCAATGTGGGCAAGACAGATAGTGTGTGGTCCCTTGCCGTAGACGTCGCGCGTGTGGCCGGCTTCGTTCGTGCTGCGTCTTGCACGAAAGAAGTCCGGTTCGATGGACTGGTGTTCGTGGGTTCCGTACTCTGAGTACTCTATTGTATCGACTAAGTTACATGTGAGCGGAATCTACTGGACGCCTTCTGGCGATCTACTGGACGACTACACTTGAGCGAGAGTATTGCATTCGCAAGATGTTGCCACTCATGCACCCGTCGCAGATTTTGAAGTGCGGCTTCGCTCCTGTGTACTTGTCAACTACGCGCTATCTGTCTTGCTTTTCTCAATTCAGATGCGACCGTGATCCGCACGAGCTGGCTACACCTGCGTTTGCGTCCATTGCTGGTCTCCACGGGGAGCGCGATCGCATCATGGCATTGTTTGTAGATGGCAGCAGCTTGATCCATTGTCACGTCTCTCGTGACGAGACCCAGTTCAGCCGCACGGGCATCGATCAGAATCATGAGATACCGGAGATAGCTGAGTCACTTCCTTGGATTACTCACAGGCTTGGGTTGGTCGCTGGGCTGTGATGTGGTGTGGGTGGTTTCCTCTGCCGTGTTGGGCACAAGATCGAAAGGCTTGAGCCGTCGAAGTGGAGGTGCTCTCTGCGATGGATCACCACAGCACCAAAATATCCAGGCCTGATACGGAGGGCAGCTGGGGAGCTGCATGCCTGCAGGGAACTCATGAAGGCGTCCACCCCAATTGTAGAGTGGATGTTGGTCCGCTTGTGAGCTGTGAGGTGTCTGCTCTTCTGATGATTCGTGTAGTGGTCGGTCAACCGTCGGTGGGCCGGTCTCCAATCGCTCTAGTAGGCGCACGAGACCGGCATCTTCGAGACGGCTCATAACAGTGGCCGCCAGGCGGTCGCACGTCGGCACACCGGTCTCAGCAGCTCTCTCCTCCAGTACCTTGGTGACACAAGTCTGGACCCTTTCCACCAAGTTGTCTTCAAATTGCTGCTGCCTTGCCGCGGCTTCTTTCATCACAGCTTGCTGCTCTACAAATGCTTGCTTCATTGCCTTCATCTCGCCGAGCAGCGAGACGTGTGGTGGAATTCCGGTGGCGACAATTGTGGTCTCTCCATCAGGAATTAAACACGCTTGTAGCTGACCGATCTAGTCACTGTCTCGAAGGACGGGGTTTTGGAAGAGCGGGTGCTGACTCGGGAGATGGCGTCTAAGATACTCAAATGATAGATCAGTGACGCCAGCGCAAACTCACCCACACCACTCGCAAGTCGCGGGTGGGCCATGAAAGCAAACTCGTTTGGCGGCGTTGACGATATCTTGGCCGAGCCTAAACTGTGGAGGTAGTGTCGCAAACTCGACTTTGTCGCACACACCGTACGACCCACGTGCATGTCACCTGCCCCATCGTGGCGGAGTTATCGATCAGTAACTCCACCCATGGCCCACCCAGCCCGCAGATGAACTGCGATTGCCGACGAACACGCAGTATGACGCAGTATGAGCAGAATGTTGGCACACTCTTCCTCATCGAGTGAGTTCCGATGCTGTCTGCGTCCATTCCACGATCAGCTAGCACTCCTTCCATGATGGCTTGACCTAATGTGCAACCAAGGATCTTGCGAAAGCGATCATACTGATTACTGCCGGGGAAGACGTAGCCATTTGTCGTGTCGATTCCGTGAGTTGCCCAGTAAATGCCTAGATAACAGCAGAGTACTCATGAGTCAAAATTGATCTGTTAGAGAAAATGAGTGCACGCCAAACACTCACCGAGAGCCAAAATGGGGCAGATTTCAGGATGAAGCGGATTGGCGTAGACGTGGCGTGGGTCTCGTGGCCTTGCCCCACTTTGATCGTTCTTCATGTGTGCGAAGTAGACGCGCAACGCGTCTTCGCCCCATTCCATGTGCTTGTAGTAGACTGACGTTGTGTTGGCCGCTCTCGACATGAGATTCCACGAAAGCAGCATAAACGTGCGAGCGAAGATGAGATATCGTGATGTACCGATGAGCATGGACGACGCTAGCTGCTTGAAGAAGTTGAAGGGGAGCGGATCCTTTCCCACTTTGATTTTGGACTGGCCGGCGCCGGCTTGGCGAGCAACACGCTTCTTGAGACCGCTGAAACGATTCGCAATATCCTGAAAGACTTGGGCGTTCGGTGTCTCATCGTAGTCACAAAAAAGACAGCCGAGGGCCGAACGGTGAGTAGCATACGTGGAGAACGTAAAATACTTGCCATCCTCCGTCTTCATTGACAATACACAAGCGATGAACTCGCGAGCGGTGAGGCGCTCAAAGAAGAGGGGCAGATTCGTCGGTGCTGTAGCCAGCGCTCGTAACAGAGACTCTCTTGTGGGCACGCCGTCAGTGGTGAATGAGAGCTGCGCAGCAAATGCGTCGCGAACATGTTGTCGTTTGTGTTTGAACATCCACGTGAGGAAACGAATGTTCGAGTTCCGGTAACTGTAACGCGAGCTGGCTGCGATACGGTCAGCCAACACAGCGTCCGCTTCATCTTCGAGTGCTTGCAGCTGCACTTCCGCCTCCATTCTGGGAGATTTGCTCTTTGGAGGGCCAGAATGAATGAATCAAAGGGTGGATGAGGGGACGCGAAGGCTGGACGGTGGATCCAGTGAAACGACGCACAATGAAGGGTTGCCTGGGTACGAACTTGAACTTCGTACGCGGATAATGCATCCGTTATCGGAAAATACTGGTCACACCGTCCAGTGTCCGCCTTCCCAACCGGCTGCGTCGTCCAGTAAGTTCCGGAGAATCCGTTTTTGTTGATTTCTCTGCCGTCAATCTGCGGTGGGTCATAAACAGGCCAATTGGTTTCCTCTCGAGACGCGAGACGTGAGCGGAAGGATTCTTTCGCGCATGGCGAGACCAACAAGTTGAACGTCCGCAGCAATCTGGCCGCACGCAATAGCTGACACTCTCCCGCAATGCCAAAAAACGGTTGAAGCAGGACATCGTCTCACCTTGAAATGTAAATGTACACAGGACAGAGAATGAGGTGAGTGACCAGATCCACCTGATTTTGCCAATGATGGGGAGGAGATGTCTAACATTCGATGTTGAGCTTGCTGCGGCCAAAGGTTTGCTGAGCGGAATTTGGACGAGTCTCCCCTGATACTGTAATGCATCATGCATGCGACTCGCATGATGCGAGACACTGGGCCAACAACATTGGATTACTAAGTGCTTATCCACCGGCCGCCTGCTCTCTGGAGGATCAGTCAGCCACAATCGACAAAACCTTCAATATCAAATGTCAGCTCAATTTCAATGAAACGCAAAATGATGCAAACCCATATGTAAATACCTCCACAAATACATATGTGGCAACCGCAATCGCTGAGGCTTCTCCAATTGGCTCTTCTCGGCGGCGTTCCTGTCGATCTGTTCCTGGGGCTTTTGGCAGCTGTGGGCGATGGCCCACGAGGGCGACTGCGTCGGCAAGGGATTGCTCACGTCGCGATACACTGCGACTGTGTGACTGTGACTGTGGCTGGCTCGAGCGCCGGCATTTCGTTCGTAGCTCTTCGTCACCAACAGCGACTATCGCGCTGAAGGTCTAAAGAGCTATCAAGGTCTAAAGGTCTACAAGCCATGCAGATCACGGAGCTGCTGAATGCGCAGCCCACGCGCGTGCCTTTGCCGCGTGTCCACGAGGAGTACGTGGCCCAGGCCATCGCTGGACTGTATGGCGACGCGCCCAGCAAGCCAGCGGCGCCTGCGGCGTTCTCGCGCAAGATGGACATGGCGTCGCTGGATCTGTTCGCGCAGCGTCAGCGTCAGGAGATGGCGAACTCTTTTCACGACGCCGTGGAAGTGAGGAAGATGCCGCCGATAGACGGGCTGCTTCAGCGAAGCCAGCACCATTTCGGTGATTTGGTCCCTCCGCCGCAGGATGAAGCCATGGAGTCTAAAGCGCTGACGCCGCTGGAGACGACATCGAGTAACGAAGACGACGAGCCAGTGGCGTCGATGCGGGGGAGTCAGCGAGGCCGCCGTGCTGACAAGGCGAGTGCTGAGTCAGCGGCTGACGCGCTGGCAGCGTTGGCTCAGGCTGCAGTCAAGACTGTGGCTGAAGAGAAGGGAGTAGAGACACCGGAGACCAAGCAGAAGCCAAAGCGAGGAGCAGGAGCCACCGGTGGACGGCCAGCGCCGCTGACAGAGGACGAAAAGCGAGCCAAGCAGCGGCTGCTGGTCAAGAAGTCGTACTACCGCAAGATCGACACGCTGAATACGCTACGTGAGACCGTGACGCAGTTAGAGAAGGAGTACGCGGACGTTGTGGAAGCCGCGCAGGAAAACAAGTCCCAGGTCATGCAGCGGCAGCTCAAGCGCCACAGTATCCTGGCGCTCGTGAACTCGAGCAACCCAGAGACCGAGATGATGAACTCGTTCCAGGAAATGGCGGTGTCCATCGACCACTTGCGTCGCGAGAACGAAAGCCTAAGAGCAGTCGCGATGGAACAGTCCAAAGCCCGCACGCGCGTGGGCATTCTCGTGCAGGAAGAGTTCCAGGACCAGAACAAACGCGGCGCGCAGTACTCGGCACTGCTACAGAACTTTCCTGTCAAGTTACGATCGCCGGAAGAAGAAGCCGCTGTGGAACGAGCCCAAGGTGCCTCGTTGGCTCCTGGAAACACTGGAGCGACGGAATTCCCATCGCCACAGAAGACGCCAGGCACGAAGCGTGGTGGTAAGAACGCGCCGATCATCCACATGACGCCGATGACCGAGGACGAGTGTATCGAGGTCGTGCGAGACGCCTACGGCGACATAATGCAGTTCCGCACGAGCTCCAACGTCGTCACGAGTGGCGGCCGTGTGTTTGGCTGGCAGGACCGACGACGGATCAGTGGTGACTACGTGCAGTTCGCGTTGGAGAAGACGTTCCACTTCCGCACGGCCGAGCAGCTCGCTATGAATACGTGGCGCGTGCTGTCGACAGAGCGAGGCATCAACCGTATCTATTCCTCGTCTATCCGAGCGACGTTCCATTTCGTGCAGCAAGTCTCGGAACACAACGTAGTGTTCTACCGCACTATGGAACGCGTGGGCCAGAACGTGCTGCTCAAGTCGCTGATCCTGGCGTCGTTCGTACAAACGGAGACCGGGTATATGGTACTGTTCCGGTCCATTGACCCGCACAAGCGCAACGTAAGGTATGCTGTGTCTCCGCTGCCAGGACTCCCAGGCGGCGCGTCGTCGTCGACTGGCACTGGAGCATCCAGTGACAAGGCATTGGGGACAGTGCCGGACCGAAAGGAGATCTGGATCGATATGTTCTCGTGGGGAGTCTTCGAAGCCGCTGGTGAGAACGGCGAGCACTGTACCGACTTCTTCGGTGGCTTTGTGCCGTCCACAATCGCCACGAGCAGCTCGTTCTGGATGATGGAAGTGCTGTTGATCGCTGTGCGGTGCGAGTCTGAGTGTGTCGGTCCACTATTTCTTCTACCTCAAGAAAACGAAGACGAAGATGATGATGCCAAGCGAGAAGCTCGCGGGCAGATGTCGTTTTTACGGCCCGAGCAAGATGAAGATGTTGCCATGTAATATATGAAATCGTACACTTATCATGAGATGCAGCAGCCACAGCAGCTCGGTAGTCGCGTGGCGACTTGATCCCATAGCCGGCGGTCTTGTGGCTTGTGCGTGCGCTTGGAACCAGGCAGCTGCAGTGTGGTGTTGTCGAGGATCCACTGCTGCATGCCGCTGGGCATCGGCACCGGTGTCTTGAACTCGGCATCCCACAGCCACAACACGTCGTCGCCAAACTCGCGACTCAGTGCCTTGGCTGCAAGCAATGCACGTCTGTAGTTTGCAACGACGTGGTCAAGAAACTCTTGCGGAGGACGGACGTGGTGGTAGCGGATGTAGTGCCAGTAGCCCTCTGGCCACACGTACACACCATCCGTGAGCGTGCATGCGCCGAGCTGCTTGGGGTCTCGCGTGGCTTCCGGGCATTTGCGGAAGCGGCAGTAGCTGTAGGCGAGCTCATGGCTCTCGACACAGGCGCCGTCTACTAGATACCACTCGAGCATGTTGACTAGCTGGGTGTTCATGACGAACCAGCGGTGGTCCACGAGCCGCGTGGGGTCGGGGTGGCCGCCGGAGACGTCGTCTTCTTCCTCTGGAGACTGGTCATCTTTGTGAGACGTAACGAAGGAGAATGAAGCGCTGGACTTGAACTGAGCTAGTAGAGATGTTCGCTCCGTGACGACGCTGCTCTGGCTGCGGTCGAGCGCACGCGCGTCGCGCCAAAAGCCCACTTCCTTCAGCATTGGATTGACTGAAGAAGTCTCTTTTGGAATGGAACATGCACATCAGATACGCAGCTTGTGTCACCGGCTGGAAATGTAATTATACAGGTTAGTCATAGTTCCAGAATCCAGAATCTGAAAGTCGAGGAGATCACTTCAACAATTCAAGGATTGTAGCCATGTCTGGATCTGGGAGGCAGGCAGGGAGCCACGGATCGTTTTCCAACTGTGCGATGTTGAGCACGTGAATGCAAGGAGCTTTTCATACGGGGAAGCCTCAAGGCAAGCAAAAGGGAGGTCACGCCCACACGCAAGTGAAGCCGCGCAACAATGCGCACGTTCATCGTCGCCTCTCGCCAGGTTCCCGCGAGTAGTCTCGTAATTTTTTGATGGGATGAGCTGGAAGTTGAAAGGAATGCAGCGCCTTGTGGTCCCCTTTCTCATAATTCCATATTGTGTGTGTGTGTGTTGCCATCTATCATTCGACCAGAACCCCCGTTTGCGAGATGACAGGAAGCGAGCGACGTGATGGCCAAGTTCTCTACGAGGCTACGACACTGCCCCTGGAGATGCCCATGCGCTGGCAGCCGTGTGGAGCCAACGGCGACGGCCCAGTGATCGTGGTCACCCATGGCGACCTCACTGCTTGTGCGCTGGACGCGATCGTGAACCCTGCGAACACCCACTTGTCCCACGGTGGCGGTGTAGCTGGTGCGATTTCTCGCAAGGGTGGACGCGCTATCAATGACGAATCGAGAGCGTGGATCAAGGAAAACAAGAGGCTTCCTGTGGGTCACGCCATGTCGACCAGCGCCGGCAAACTGCCGTGTCGCTATGTGATCCACACTGTTGGCCCGATGGTCGGCGGCGATGGATCAAAGCTGCCGACACCAGAGCAATCCCAGCAACTCCGCAATGCCGTGTGGTACGCACTATGTGAGGCTGACCGTTTGCAAGTGGCGTCTGTGGCGATGCCGGGCATCTCGTCTGGGATCTTCGGGTACCCTCGCGATCTAGCAGCGAAGGAAATCCTTGGTGAATGTGCTCGCTTTGCTCGTGAGAGGGTGAACAAGACGACCGTGAAGGAGATTATCCTCTTGAACATCGATCTGCCGACGTGCAAGAGTTTCGTGGAAGCGCTGCGTGAAGAGATCGAGAAGTCCACGAGTGAGAAAGAGCCAGAAGACGACGATTTACGTTTGTCAGCGCAGGAGGAGGACACGGCGGCCCAAAGCGTCGAGAATCTAAACGAGCGACCGACCAAGCGCGGTGCTTTCGACGTCCTAGCTATCTCACTTGCCGCCTCCATCGTCGCGATCTGTGCAGGTCACAAGATGTCGCTTCAAACTGTGCACCGGACAGCACGGTCGTGCATCTTTGGGGAGGTTGGCGCCTTGTCGATCGAGCTACTCAGTAAGCAACGGCCAGACGAGAAAACTGCTACGCTGGAGGTTTTGCAAGGCAAGCACCGTCGTCACGAACCGTTTTACAGTTTGAAAAGCCGTCTGTCGTGAAGTCGTGGATTGCAACGCAAGAACGTGAGCATGTCGTCTGTCTGCAGTGGAAGTATTGCATGCACCCACCTTGACTCTAACAAGCATCGAAGCTGGTCATACAGTTGCAAGTTTGGTGGGATTTTCTTTAATTTGTTGTCCACACTTCTGATCTCGCAGTCTCCTTTCGCAGATTTCCCCTAATGCTCGCGTGGCTCTCAACGTCATTCCCCGCAAAAACCTAGCAGCTCGAGTCATTTACAGTTGGCTGCGATGGGCACCACGACGTCGCTCCCGATGCGCTGGCGGCCCTGTGGTGACGACAGTGGTCAGGATAGAGGCCCGTGGATCGTGGTAACTCTGGGCGATCTCACAACGGCGACTATAGACGCGATCGTGAGCTCGACAGATCCCGCTCTGTTCAATTGTAGTGGCATGGCGGCTGCACTCGCCGTCAAAGGCGGTCGTGAGATTCATGACGACTGCAAGTGGTGGATTCAACAGCACAAGGGACTGCCAGTGGGCCACGCCATTTCCACACGTGCGGGGAAGCTTCCATGCTGCTATGTGATTCACACTGTCGGTCCGCGTGTGGGAAATACAAAACCGACAGAAGAGCAAGCGCGGCTGCTGCGTGCCGGTGTACGAAGTTCCCTTTGCGAGGCCGACCGCCTGAAGCTGACGTCGATCGCAATATCAGGGATCTCATCACGCTATCTGGGATATCCAAAACATCTTACAGCCGAGGAAATCGTGCGCGAGTGTGTGCGTTATGCGCGCAAACACGCCAGCGAGACGACGTTGGAGACTATCGTGCTCTTGGACACCGACCCAACAATGTGCTGGCAGTTTGCGCACTCTCTGCGCAAGGCGGCAAAGGTCAGTGGACGAGGAACGATGCCAGAAAGCGTAAATCAGCTTACGTTCACAAACAGATGTGACACATACGAGAGGAAAGCGAGGAAGCTGCGTTTGCCAATGACTCCATCGCCATCGCCGTTTGAGTTCCTCTCGCCTAGCGACAACGAGTACAAACGCATTCTTGCAGAGCTACCAAGCAAGTTTGCATCTCGCATCGTGAGCATTCGTCGGGTGCGAGTATCACCGCACTGGGATGCGTACGAGAAAATCAAACAATTGAAAGGTGCGCAAGTCCAAGAAATGGAACCTCTCTATCACGGGACGCCTGAGCGTTGGCGAGCGACGGCGATCTCACTGAGAGGGTTCGACCTGAGCATCCAACGCACTATACGAACTCTCGGCCATGGTGTGTATACGTCGACAAGTGTGGAAGTAGCTGACTGCTACACCCGCGAGCGAGGTTCTCTTCTGCGACTCCGTGGGCTGGTTGTGTCAAGCAAAAGCTTCTTTCGCCGCCGAAACTTCAATACCATCAGCAGTTGCGACACTCTCGTGTTTCCGGATCCGACAGCATTGGTGCCGACCGTGATTATCGACTATGGGCCGCAAGACGAGAAAGACCTCGATGAGTTGAAACGGCGCTAGAGTACAAAGAGAGCGTAGCCAACATTGTAACTACGGGTATTCGCACCGAGTGTCTGGTGATAATCAATGAAACGATCTAGAGCGGCATGACTCTGTGGTGAAAGTGTTGCTAGACGATTTAGGCCGTCGCCGATTCACTCTAAGCAAGTGCGACAACTGTATGAAGCCGTCCACCATGCACCGCGCACTTCGAGACCCCGTGCAACACGAGAAAGGTAGTGACCACCTTGCATTCTTCCGCCCAAAACCCGTTGATGGAGAAGCTCCTTTTTCAGATTCTCTCGCACCAACGGGACAAACAAACAATTTTTGGGCGTCATTTGAGGAAATCTCACGCCGACATCACAACATGAAGCCCACGCAGCCGCCGATACCAGCACGCCGCGTTTCTTCGCCTCGATGCTCATACAATGGTGCATGTAGGTGCACAAGCGACGGGAACTTCACCACCGCTACACTGGCGGCCGGGTGGTCAACACGGAGGACCAGAGCTCGTGGTGATGCAGGGAGATCTCACCGAAGCACTTGTCGATGCGATTGTGAACTCAACCAACTGTGAGCTCGTCCACAGCGGAGCGGTGGCTGCCGCCATCGTGGCCAAGGGCGGACCGCAGATCGAATACAAGTGCGCGGCGTGGATCAAACGCCACAGCGAGTTACCAGTGGGCCACGCGATGAGTACGCGCGCGGGGAAACTGCCATGCCGATACGTGATCCACGTCGTGGGTCCGTGCGTGGGGTTTGGCCAAGCGACGAACCAAGGAATCGACAAAGCTCAACTGCGTGGTGCCGTCAGCAGTGCACTGTGTGAAGCTGACCGTTTGAAGCTCACGTCGATCGCCATGCCGGTGATCTCGTCGGGTCATTTCGGGTTTCCCGTTGCGGTAGCTACGATGGAGATCGTAGATGAGTGCGTGCGCTGTTGCGTGCGAGAAGGGCAGTGAGGCCAGGTTGCGAACGATTGTGTTCGTGGGCAGTGATATGCCGACGTTCCAAAGCTTCGCGAGCGCACTTCGAGCAACGGCAGCCTCGCGTGGGGGTGAGGCAACAGTGGGCCTAGAGGGTGAAAAGCCGGCTACGACTCAAGGTGCTGACACGGGAGACACGCTGATCAAGGCAACGCGCCTTGTGCAATCGTTGCCACCTCCGACGTCGTTTGATTTCCTCTCCCCCGATGGCTCCGACTATAAACGTGTTCTTGCGGTCCTGCCAAAGGAGCTGAGACCTGCTGTTGTGAGTGTGCGGCGGGTGCGAGAATCGGCTCGCCACGCAGACTTCGAGGCATTGAAGCGCGGGCTTCAGGGCAACGCTCAAGTCGAGGAGATAGAGCCGCTATTCCACGGGACACCCGCACATTGGCGCGCCACCGCAATTGCACTGCACGGATTCGACCGCAGCCTCTTCGACGGGGGACCCACCCACAGCACTGGAGTGTACACGACGACTGATGTCAACTATGCGTACCGATTTACCAAAGGCAGCGGCTCACTGTTACAGCTCCGTGGGTTGCTTGTGTCCAACGCGACATCGCACGACGACAACACCCTGGGCATCAGCCGAGTACGCATCTTCCCGAACCCAATGGCACTGCTCTCGTTGATGATTATCGACTTTGTGTCGAGAACACAGACCAAACGGAAGTCTGGAAAGAAGAAGTCAGTTCAGAGGAAGTGTGTGCGTTATTAAACGCGGAACCGTGCTAGGACGTGGAAGTGAGAAGGTGTCGGTGGTTAAGCGGCGAGCGGCGCTGTTGCGACGGTCGAGTCGACGCTCACGAGTTGGTTGTCCATGTTCAAGCAGCCAGCATTCTCGTCGACGAGAAAGGCGGCCAGTTGGGTATTTCAGTATTTTCACCTTATCATTTATACTATATTGCATTATGGGGAAGAATTACGTCTATATTGGTTATTTACAAAACACCCATGTTTGGTTTGATGGAGGTGTTCCTTTTCCCAGATCTCGCTTCCAGAATGGGGCAACCAACGGCGGCGTCGCTGCGCTCTCGGCGTCATTCCGGGGATTCCCACGCCGATCCAACGCCATGAAGACACCTCAGTCGATGGCATCAACGCGTCGCGTCTCCTCACGTCGGTCTGTGCCTCCTACGCTACGTATGGGTGCCGCCACGTCGCCTCAAGCAACGGCAACTCCTCAGCCGATACGTAGGCGGCCGTGTGGTCCTGACCGAGGACCAGAGCTCGTGGTGATGTAGGGAGATCTCACTGACGTGCGCGTTGATACCATCGTGAATCCCATCAACAGTGAGCTCGTCCACAGCGGAGCACTGGCCGCCGCCATCGTGATGAAGGCCGGGTCGCAGATTGAAGACGAGTGCTAGGCGTGGACCAAACGCCACGGCGAGTTACCAGTGGGCCAGGCGATGATTTCTATCGCAGGAAACCTACCGTGTCGCTACGTGATCCACGTTGTGGGTCCGTGTGTCGCGTTTGGCCGCGTGAAGAAGCCAGGGAGTGACCAAGCGCGACTGCGACGTGCTGTCCGCAGTGCTCTGTGTAAAGCCGACCACTGAAGCTGACGTCGATCGCCATGCCAGTGATCTCGTCCGGCCATTTCGGGTTTCCCGTTGCGGTTGCTACGATGGAGATCGTGGACGAGTGTGTCTGCTACGTGCATGGGAAGGCCAGCGAGACGACGTTGCGGACGATTGTGTTCATGGGCAGTGATGGGCTGAAGTTCCAGAGCTTCGAGACCACTCTCCAGGCCGCCGGAGGGTCGAGCGAGGATGTGAACGAAGCAAAGGAGGCAGTCGTGAACCTGGTGGAGCAACTGGCTCGAGACTTGTGTGATGATCGAGGTGATGCCGCTCTGACCAAGGTGGACCATCTGAGCTCGACGAGGCCTTTGTCCCCACCAGCGCCGTTTGAGCTTCTTTTGCCGCACGACGCTGAGTTCAAACGCATCCTAAGCTGCCAAGCCGAATAGTTTGTCGTGTTGTGAGTGTCCGGCGCGTTCGAGTTCCAGCGCGCAGCATGGCATACGAGACGACCAAGCGCGATCTTCAGGAAGGCGGATTCTATGAAGTGGAACCGTTGTACCACGGAACACCCGATCGTTGGCGCGCGTCGGCGATCGCGCTGTATGGGTTCGATATCGGCCTTCGCCTTCATGGGCGCTCCTACGGTGAAGGCGTGTACGCGTCAAAGAACGTAGACGACGCCTACGAATACACCAAACCCAGCGACACCAACGCATACACCAAACCCAGTGGCTCGCTTTTGCAGTTCCGTGGGCTTGTGTCGTTGAAGTCTCCGACTCTGCAGGCAGCTTTTGGAGTCCACGTCTTTCCGAATCCGAAGGCGCTGCTACCGCATGTGATTATTGACTTTGGGTCTGAAGTTCTGCAAGATCAAGAGATGGTATAGCAGCACCAGTGGCGAGAAGCGTGCTCCCAACAGACATGAGCTATGTTTGAGTCATTGAAGTTGTCAGGGCAGTTGATGGAAGTCGAAGAAGAGCGGTCGCAGCTGCCTGCTGAGCAACTATCACTTGCCCTTGACGGTGCATCGTCTGTGTGTGGACTGTATTGCATTTTGTGTGTGGAAAACCGTTGTTTAGCTTCTGTGGGTTGCCCCAAGATTCTGGTGAGTGGTTGTTACTAACCGAAAATCAGTCAGGTGAAGGCACAAGGCGTCGGAAGAAAGGTCAAGGTACGTCGGTCTCGTCACGTATGGTAATGACATGTGGGACAGTTGAAGTATCCAAAGGATACTTCAACTGCATGACAAGCGCTCGCGCCCGTCCGCGCACATAGCGGTGATGCCTGTTCGTGTTGGTGAAAATGACTACGAGGTGTTGCTCGGTGTCGAACAGATGCCATCTGGAGGCGAATTTCAGCAGAGGTGTCTGACCGTGATTTGCGGCAACGATGCGAAGGGGAAACGAGAAGGAGATGCGACGCAGGCGGCATGTCGGCTGTTGTCGGACAGACTGGGTGGTGTAGTGCCAATGGAAGATATTCGCCAAGCTATCCAAGAAGCAGGCCGCCCCATGGGCCTAGATTCGATCAAGACGACCTTGCATCTGCCGTACCTGGATGACGACCAGAGTCAAGACCTCTCGCGTGCATTTGAACGATGGAAAATGAAGGCGTGGTTCTCAGTGGACGCGCCTGACCATCTCGTTTGGGTGCCGTGGCAACGAGTGAAGGCAGCGGCGACCGAGGGATTTTCGTCGAAGGCGCTTTCTCGTGGGTGGGAAAAGGAAATGCTGCGCACCCCCTTCGGATCGTTCCGACCGTCACCCGTTCTGGGTGAGATGGCGAAGAAGTTTGCAGTGGATGTGGAGCGTCAGCTCGAGTCGCTCATGCTCGGGTGGACGATCAAACACGAAATCCACCGAGTGGCGTCTTTGCAGACATTGCCAGAGAGTGAGCTCATCGCCAAGATCCTGGGTCGCGAGGTAAGCTTCGTCTCACGAGCCCACCACTTCCGCCGCCAAGCCCGTTTGATTTGCTGCCACCCGATGACAGCGACTACAAACGAACCCTGGCTGAGCTGCCAAGCGATCTTGCTTCACGAGTCGTGAGCGTCCGCCGAGTTCGAGCTTCTGCACGCCGCGGCGAATACGAGAACACGAAACGTCGTGTCGAAGATGGCCGGGTCAAGGAAATGGAGCCCCTGTACCACGGAACGCCGGAGCGCTGGCGTGCAACGGCAATTGCGTTGAAAGGATTTGATGTCAGCATTCGCTTGAACGGACGTTCTCATGGTGACGGTGTCTACACGTCAGCGGATGTGAACACAGCGATTCGGTTCACGAACCCCAAAGGCTCCCTATTGCGCCTGCGTGGGCTCGTCGTATCCAGCTGTACGTCTAGCGGCCACAACACGATCGTCCACGGCCCTGTTCACATCTTTCCGAACCCGAAGGCGCTTCTTCCGCTGATTATCGCAGATTATGCAGCTGAAGACGAGCAAGACCGAGTGGAGACGCAGCGGCGTCAGATCCAAGAGGAGTACCAACGTGAGCAAGAACGCCGCGAGGCAATTCAAGAGACCATGGCTGTTGAGGAGACAGAGTTCGAGCAAAACATGGGTCGACGACTGCAGTCAGCCCTCGGGGTCTATAGCACTTCTCTGCGGAAGATCCGAAGTGCGATGGATGATGTGCGCGGGAAGGAACGGTCGCCAAGCCAGCGTTTCTTCCAGGAGCGTCGTCACTTTGCGCAATGTCTGCCGATGTACGAAGTCAAGCCCGATCTGGTGAAGGTGCTGCGTGAAAACGCCATTGTGATCGTCGTGGCGGACACTGGCTCGGGCAAGAGTACTCAGCTCCCGCAGATCCTGCTTGATGAGGTCGTGCCGGAGTCGGAACCTCGCCGAATCGCTATCTTGGAGCCACGCCGTGTCAACGTTATTTCGCTCAGCAAGCGCGTCGCTGAAGAAAGAGGCACGGCGCCAGGACAGGAAGTCGGCTACACGATCGGCCGCGGAGACTCAAACGTCACGCCTCGTGTCACTCGGTTGGAGTACATGACCCATGGGCTGTTCGTCCAAATGGCACGCGATCCCGCCTACCTCCGGAGAATGTACTGCGCCGTGATCGTGGACGAGGCCCACGAACGCTCGGTGGATGTGGATCAATCACTTGCACTGCTTCAGCGCCTACTCAAGAAGCTGTCTTCCGATGCGACGGCGCCATTCAAGGTGATTGTGACCAGCGCGACCATTCAAGACGAGGCTGAGAAGTTCCAGCGCTACTTGGACCCTTCCCTTCGCCGGTCGACCATTTTTCGAGTGAGTGGTCGAGTATTTCCAGTTCACGTGGAATACCGCGGTGACATGCAAGTGGATCGAAAGGCACTGGGAACGGCGAGCGTTGGCAAGGTGATGACGTCGGCCGCGATCCAGAGCGCAGTGGAGCTGCTTCGGACGACGGAACAGGGCAACATTTTGGTGTTTCTTCCGGGCGAAGGCAGCATCAACGAAGCTTTGGCAGTTGCGCGCAATGAAATTATGACTTCCGCGACTGTCGAGGTGCTGGATACGTACGGGTCAGGGCCATCGGCATTTGCTTCCGCATGTCGACTCAGAGTGATCGACCGGCAGGACGACGCGACCAACAAGGTGAACGGAAGATCACGAAAACCCAAGAAGAATGGCGATCTCCAAGTCGTCGATGATCCAGCGTGCTGGTCACGCCGGCCGCACGGCTTCAGGTATCTGCGTGCGATTGTTCCCCGAGGACTGCGTTGGTGATTTCATTCAGCTCTCCATCGCGCCTGCCGTCCAGAATGCGATGATCTACAAAGCAGTTCTCCTGAACAAGGAGTTGGAAAGTCGGTGCGAGGAGCACTTGGAGATGTCGGATCCGTTCGATCCATCCAGTCTCGAAAGTGCAGAGCAGCGCCTCGTCGCTCTCGGTGCCGTGGATGCAGAAGACGGCCGACTGACCCCGGAGGGCAAAGCGCTACTGCGCATCGGCATTGACCTACGCCTGGGACGCTTCTTGATCGCCTGTGCTCGCTTTGGCTGCCTCGCGACGGGTGTCAACTTGACTTCCGTGTTGATCTCTGCTGATGCGCCCGAGCGTCTGCTTCCAAACAACCACAAGCACGCTGTTACCAAGCGCATGAAGGCGTTGATCGATCCAAGTGGTGACCACCTGACGCTGCTCAAGATCTTCGAGGCGTACGAGACGGCTTGCCACGAACGTCGCAGTATGCGTTGGTGTATGGAAATGGGTTTTGCCCATGACGTCTTCGTCGATGCTGAGGCCTCGCGCGAGTACCTGCTCAAGGTTCTCGATGGTTTGCGTTTCCCGCTCGTTGATGATCGCGAAGTCACGGCGTCGTTTGATGAGAAGAGAACGCGCGTTCGTCGAGCGATGTGCGCTGCTTTCTACGACCAGCTTGCACATCCACGCATGCCCAAAACAACCACGAAGGGGTTTGCACGAGTTTTGAACGATGCTGCGTGCCAACAAGTGCAAAATGCAGAAGTGATTGCAAACCGCACGCAGGCAAACTCACAAAGCTCACCCACGCTCGTCCAAGTCCAGTCGCAAGCCACCAATGAACCCGTGGTCAGGCTGGGAAACAACTCGACGATGTGGCTGCCTGAAGTGGCGTCAGCTCTTGATTCGCCGCAAGAAATGGTCGTGTTCGGGTCTCTCATTCTGACAGACAGCTCCGCGCAGTGTGATCCGACGGTCACGCTTCTCACTCACATTTCAGCGGACGACGTCAAGGCAGGTGCGTCGGATTTGTGTCGGCTCGTGGAGTTTGACGCGCTCACGGAATCGTCGACTCGGAAGAATATCGTACTCGACATTGCTGATAGCCTGGCCAAGTCGTTCGTGGCCAACGGTGGCGCGTGGCTCAAGAAGTTGCAGCACAAGTTCGGGCCGACCTTTTTGGCGACGATTCGAAAGAACAAGCTATATGCGACGTGCCCACGCCAGCGTCATGCGCGGATCGAGAACGATCTACGCAAGCACATCCGTGCTGTCGAGCAGGAGAGCGTTGTGATCCAGCTTCCCGAGCACGTGAGTATGGGGAAACTCACTGGGAAAAGTGGCCAGCAAATCGCCGAGTTGCGAAAGTGTGTCGAAGAACTTCTGTCCAGCGAAGACTGCGGCGCCGGCCACGAGCACGTGCGCTCCCACGTCTTGGCCGTGGATACTGCCCAGAAGACGATCACCGTGACTCTGCAGGGTGCAAGCAAGCCGATGATGAGTGTGGTCGTGAGTCGTGTCCAGTCGGCGACCATGGACATGCTTGGTGCCGAGATACTACCGCTTACGTTGGACGCGTCCGGCGAGCGTGGTCAGCAGATGCAGAAGTGTCCTCGGCTTGCTCAGCTCTTGAACCAGACGCCTCCGACTGCGTGGAAGACCCGAAACGACGTCATGCTCCAACTAGCCCACGCGCTCGTGTGGAAGGGCAACGCGAGCATCCACGGCGGCTTCCTCCGTGACTGGGTCGTGCGAGGCGAATCGGCTAGCGATATCGACGTTCAACTCACGCCGCCGTCGACGACAGAAGCGTCTATTGAAGAGTGGCTGACCACCTTCTTGGCCGAGACCCCGGCAGCTGCAGCGAAGGCTCTCACGATCGCGAGCAAGCGAATGAAAGGCGCGGCTTTGGCGCTTACGATCAACGGCAACGGCCTCGAGACGCCTATCAACGTGGATCTGGTGGATCGCAAGAACCTGACGACCGTGGTTCCTCCTGGCGTTAATTGTGACGCCGGCAACTTGTTGCTCAATCGGTCTGAGAGTCTGCGCAAGAAGATCTTGAGCGTGGAAGGCTCGCTCGGCGCAGCGTTGGACAACACGCTGCAGAAGCGGTTCGTGTTCTTCTACCCGTTGGAGAGTGGTCCGCACCAAAGCGTGAGCGTCATGCGGCTGAAGCGGTACCTTGCACGTGGCTGGACGTGCCTCTCGGAGGTGCCGCAATCCGTGCAAACGCAGTTCTTGACCGAGAACGAGCGCGCGCTGATCTGCCCGGCCGCCAATGGATCATGAACGCTTCGATGCCAAGGTGGTGCAGCAGTGGTTGAGCACATCTTTTAGTCCTTGTCTTGCATTTGTGTATGTTGCTGAGTGCTAACTTTCTTAGTTTTCATACTTGCGTACATTGTGATCCTGTCTCAGTTCGGGCTCATGTGAGTCCGTGCTCGAACAACCATCTCACAAAAGGACGAGAAGCTTACTCCCAAGCCAGAGCCAACCAAACTCGAAACCATGCCAACCATGCCTCATTGATGAGCCTGACCTGACCAACTCAGCCTACAACGAGGTCCTTGGCGAGTGAGACGGCCAAAGGAAGCTTGATGCCATGCTGATCCTACTGTAGTGTCTCCATCTACCAGTACTAGTACCGGTAGGCATACTTCGTCTGCTGACTTGATGGAACGTGCCCTTCGTGGTTGCCTTGGTTGAAGCAGTCACTCCGTGATGACAGTCTGTGATCATTCTCGAACAAATCAGAATTCGACGCATTTCATTGGTTAATTTTAAGTGTTGGTACTATTTTGACGAATCAAAACGCATTACGACCAGTTTGTCGCAGTCTGGAACTGTCTGGAATGTGTCTTTCGATCTGTCGCGAACCTTCATGTCGCTCCCCCGCGCCGGGGGGATGTGTGCGGGGGCAGGGAAGCGGAGTCGACAATGGAGCTCACTTCCTAATTTGCCTTCAACAGCAACAACAACAACCAACAACAACAAGCAAGCAAGCAAGAATGTCCCAAGCCGTGTCGGGTGCTTCCGTCGGTATCGATCTTGGTACCACCTACTCGTGTGTCGGCGTGTGGCAGAACGACCGTGTGGAGATCATCGCCAACGACCAAGGTAACCGTACGACCCCCTCGTACGTCGCCTTCACAGACAGTGAGCGTCTCATCGGCGATGCCGCCAAGAACCAAGTCGCGATGAACGCCGAGAACACGGTGTTCGACGCCAAGCGTCTCATCGGCCGCAAGTTCAGCGACCCTGTCGTCCAGGCCGATATCAAGCACTGGCCGTTCAAGGTGTCGCCAGGCGCTGGTGACAAGCCACAGATCACAGTCACGTTCAAGGGCGAGTCAAAGACGTTCCAGCCTGAAGAGGTGTCGTCGATGGTGCTCACCAAGATGCGTGAGGTCTCGGAGGCCTTCATCGGCAAGGAGGTGAAGAACGCTGTCATCACGGTGCCGGCCTACTTCAACGACTCGCAGCGTCAGGCCACTAAGGATGCCGGCGCCATCGCTGGTCTCAACGTGCTCCGTATCATCAACGAGCCAACGGCCGCCGCTATCGCGTACGGTCTCGACAAGAAGGGCGGTGAACGCAACGTGCTCATTTTCGACCTCGGCGGAGGTACCTTCGATGTGTCGCTCCTCAGCATTGAGGAGGGTATCTTCGAGGTCAAGGCCACTGCCGGTGACACCCATTTGGGCGGTGAGGACTTTGACAACCGCCTTGTCGACCACTTTGTGAGCGAGTTCAAGCGCAAGCACCGCAAGGACCTCACGGTGAACCAGCGTGCCATGCGTCGTCTGCGTACGGCCTGTGAGCGTGCCAAGCGTACGCTTTCGTCGTCTGCGCAGGCCTACATCGAGATCGACTCGCTGTTCGATAATGTGGACTTCAACTCGACCATCACGCGTGCGCGTTTCGAGGACATGTGCGGTGACTACTTCCGCAAGACCATGGAGCCTGTGGAGAAGGTGCTTCGTGACTCGAAGCTCTCGAAGAACCAGGTCCACGAGGTCGTCCTCGTCGGCGGGTCGACCCGTATCCCGAAGGTGCAGCAGCTCCTGTCGGACTTCTTCAACGGCAAGGAGCCTTGCAAGTCGATCAACCCTGATGAAGCCGTTGCCTTCGGTGCGACTGTCCAGGCCGCTATCCTTTCGGGAAACGACCAGTCGGAGAAGCTCCAGGACCTGCTCCTGCTCGATGTGACGCCTCTGTCGCTCGGTCTTGAGACTGCTGGTGGTGTCATGACCACGCTGATTGCACGTAACACGACCGTGCCGACCAAGAAGACCCAGACCTTCTCGACCTACGCTGACAACCAGCCTGGTGTGTTGATCCAGGTCTTCGAGGGTGAGCGTTCGATGACGCGTGACAACAACCTGCTGGGCAAGTTTAGCCTCGATGGTATCCCACCGATGCCACGTGGTGTGCCTCAGGTCGATGTCACCTTCGACATTGATGCCAACGGTATCCTGAACGTGTCGGCAGTCGAGAAATCGACTGGAAAGGAGAACAAGATCACGATCACCAACGACAAGGGTCGCCTCTCCCAGGCCGACATTGACCGCATGGTCGCCGAGGCGGAGAAGTACAAGTCAGAGGATGAGGCCAACAAGGTCCGCATTGAGGCGAAGAACGGGCTGGAGAACTACGCGTACAACCTCCGCAACACGCTCAACGATGAGAAGCTCAAGAGCCAGATCCCAGAGGACGACCGCAAGGCCATCGACGAGAAGGTCACCGAGGTGATCAACTGGCTCGATGCCCACCAGTCCGCCGAGAAGGAGGAGTTCGAGGCCAAGCAGAAGGAGCTCGAGGGTATTGCCAACCCAATTCTGCAGAAGATGTACGCTTCCGCGGGTGCGACCGGCGGTGTGCCAGGCGGAATGCCAGGTGCCCCAGGCGCTGGCCCGGCCCCATCGGCGGGGGGTGACCAGGGTCCGAAGATCGAGGAGGTTGACTAAGAACGCACTTTCAAGTGCTCTGCCGCACTAAGTGCGTCTCACAAGGTTGCTTTGCAGTCTTTCGCTCATTTGACAAGACTCGATTCTACCGGATTGATAATAAAGAAGATCGTACATTTGCCACAGTTTATCGGTCAGGATCGTCATCGATGATGTTTCATTTCTTGCCGCCGCAAGGAACGCAGCAAGTACGCGACTTGCATTGCATTTGGCCGTTCGTCTGGATGGAACGCCAAACACGCGTCTGCAATCTCTCGAATCTCTGGGAGACACGACCCTGACACCGACGGACGCAATTCGCCACGAGCCACGTGCTGTAGCAGCCTCACTTCGCCAAGTACCGTTGCTTCAACTGCATACGGCACTTGGTGCGTGTCCAGCTCACACAGCACGATGCCAAACGAGTAGATATCGCTCGATGTTCCGTAGCTCGTGCTGCCCAAGAGGATCTCCGGCGCCAACCAACGCGCTGTGCCGATCTCGCTTGATGTCATCGTGTTGCTGTCGGACTCGAGTCGAGCGCAACTGAAGCCTCCAAGCTTGGCCTTGAAGTCATCGTCCAGAAGCACGTTGCTGGACTTGAGATCGCGATGGAGAAGCGGCGGGTTGAATGAGTGCGTGTACACGAGCGCCTCGATGATGTCAATGGCAAGCTGCAGCTTGTCTGGCATCCAAGGCAGTGTTGGTGCGTTGGTCCGAGCCAAGTATGAACCCAAGTCACCGTTGGGCATGTACTCGTGCAACACTTGGAGGTCAGACTTGTCAGTCCATGCAACTCCAACGAAGGGCACGATGCTCGGGAAGCAGAGCCACGAAGCAATCTTGGCCTCTGCGAAGAGCTGTACCACCTTGGTCTCGTGTGCTACACGTTCGCTTTGGACAAGTCGTTTGGCCACGAGCTGTCGCGACCTGCCTCGGTAGTTAATCAGCCAGGTTCCGCTGTCAATCGCTCGCACGTCGCTAATGTCGCCCGCGTTGAGGCGGTGCGAGAGCATATCGTCGTCTCTCCACCACGACACGCCTGGATGTAGACTCGAATCGACCGGGAGACTAGTGCTTGCGCTGTCGCTGTCGGTCATCGCCTCATAGCTCGATACTTTGCTGAACTCCGTCCTTCGTCGCTTACGATCAGCGAACAGATACACCACCGCCACGAAGAAACTCGATACCAGGCCTCCCAGCATGAGTGTCGTCGTGACGGACACACTGGTAGCCGCAATGGCCGTGACTGTGTCCTCCTTACTCTCTGGAGTCGGACTATCCCCCCGCCTCGAGCTCAGGTCAGAGCCACCAGCACGACTAGCCGAGCCTGCAGTCTCGTTTGAGCCTGACACCCCGTTATCTTGACTCTCACCAGTCGAAGAAGTACCTGGGAACGGAGATCTCTCAACTGCCGGTCCTGTCGAGTTGAGTGAGATGCCGGGCGAAGCTGTAGTCGAACCATGTGTCAACTCTTTCTGCATTTGCTCGAGTCCATCGTTGAAGTCGTTGGCGATCTGCTCACTGACGATGATGACAGCGATTCCCTTCACGATCACAGCTGTGCCGTTGACCGGCAGCTCCCGACGCTCTAGAACAACTCTGTCTTCATCCTGGGAGAGGCGAAGCGAATCGGCACGCGAGCGCTGCGAGAGTTGTAGAACGGCCACGGAATCCAAAAACGCTGCCTGGATTGACGAGAGCACAAGAGGAAACGCGAGGAGGTTGTCTTCCAGGTTGCTGTGTCAAACGCGTAAAACTCGTCAGTGTGGGGCGGCTAACCAACACAGATCGCATAGCTTCACGTACAGAGTCTTGAGTCTTGATAGAGAGAACACGCTTAGTGGAATACGGACCAAGTTGTTTCTACTCAGATCCCTAAAACAAACATCCGAAAAGATCGACATTAGGCGGAAGTTCAGTCAATCCTCTACAGTAGTTGCAGCAATACGAACAGCATCTCAAGTTTCGGAGCCTCGATGCCGAGTGTCGTCAACGCATTCTCGCTCAGATCTCTGGAAAATGCGTCAGAAATCAGCAGTCAGCTCACTCGTTCAGCATCCACGCGGAGAAGGGTAACCACCTTACAGCTTGGCCAGCGTCACAGCCCGTATATCGAGATTGCTGAGGATATTCTGTGCCAGCGTGAGCGTCTCCAGCTGCTCCAGACTGGCGAACTCGGTCGTTGGGATCGTCGCGAGGTTCGTGTTGCGGAGGTTCAGAGACTTGAGCTCACGCGGGGCGGACATGAGGATCGTACTCAGGTCGCTCTTGCCGATGTCGATGTTCGTGAGCGACAGTGACGTGACGGATGGCGCCTTGGACAGCAGTTTGGGGCTCACGATGACGTCAGCCATCAGGCCTGGAGTTCCTGTGTCGCTTTGTCCTCCGGCGATCCACCTACGAGCACAGTTAGTCGAGTTGTACGATCAATAACGGACTCCAACACCGGGTTGTCATGGAAAACGTACACTTCTGTGACCGTCGATGTGAAATTGAGTGGGCCGATCTTGTCCACGAATCGATTCGACAGGAATGGAATCTCCGTCGTCTCCAGCTCCACAAGATCGCCAGTGTCAGGCCGCCGTGTGATTTCTTGGTCGACTTCGCTCATCAGTGGGATGAAGAACTTGAACTGCGACTGTGGTTGGTAGGCCGCAAAGCACTGAAATTCACAGGTTTTTGCTGTGCCGTTTGCTCTCGTGCAGAAAGACGAGTTGCTGGCCACTTCGTAGTCACACCCCGACGACGACTGACTCAGCGAAGTGGATGGCTCGAACGCGACGCAGGCGCCATTTCTCGGGCAGTAGCCTTCAGCACAATAGCTGAGGAGCGTGTTGCGTGGCACTCCTGGACAGATGTCGATTGGTATCCGGTCGGAGTTTGTCGCGTTTTTTCTTGTCGGTTGTGATGGTGACGAGCCTCTCTCGCTTAGATGTCTGGCTCTGACCTCCAGCAAGTCGTTGTACGCCTTTGCTTCTTCACTTTTGACAACCAAGGCGGGTAGCATCGGATCTCCACGGAGAACTGTTTCCGAAGCCCCCACGAGCAGCAAACTGAGGTCCATATCGTCGGAATAGTCGCCATACATGCTTTTTTCACCAACAGGCAGTCGAGAGACGATGGTGGCGTGTGGAGGATCCACGAGCTGGATCGACACGTCGGGTAGGGCTTCGAGGAACTGCACTTGTAGCGCAGTCAGCACCAGTGGTCGGATGATTGGGTTATTAAACAGATCCCTAGAATTGTCACAATCCACCGCCATCGTTACTGAGGTGTCCTTGTACCATAGAGCCACAATTGTTTCAACAGGAGAGTGCACAACTTACAGTGTCGTGAGATGGGTATATGTGAACACGCTTTCCGGGATACGCACGAGCATGCCGCTGGACAAGTATCTATCGAAAGTTTCAATAATCGTTAGCAGCCGAGGAAAATGTTCGACGACATCGTGGTGAACGCACAACTGTTGAAGCATCGGCGCTCTCAAACCAAACCCAGTGAGCTTCTTCGACGTGACCCCACTGCCAAACATCACGTGTCAACTCATCGTGCAGTACACCAGGCGTCCTTATAGTAATCCTTCAACGTACATTGATGTCAAGGACGGGAACGTGACATCACTCCAAGAGATCACCGAGATCGGGTTCTCAATCAAGAAGAGATTCTCGAGTGCTGGCAACGACGCAGCAAATTCCCCTGTAAGTGATGTGAGGTTCGTCCGCGTCAACTGTAGCCCAATCAGATTGGATGACGCAGACGCCACGATGGCCGCGACTCGATCGCTGCTCAGCGGCAGGTTCTGGATCGTTAAAGTCGTCACGGACGGTGCACTCGCGAGGATGGCTGGATCCACGTCCACATCGACAAGTTGCTTGTCGTTGCGATATCCTGCGATGATGGCACTACATTGTTCAAACACCATAGTACAAGCCGGGTCACAAACCGTGTGGTTGCCAATTTGAGCCCATACGAAACTCACACTTCGCGAATATTCTCCGACAAATTCAGCTTGCCGATGGAGGCTACGAAGTCGGCGGACTGGTAAGGAGTAGTGTCGTAGATTGTGGCGCTCCGACTGGGATCTTGGACAGTTCGTGGCCTGGGCAGCCCGAGAGAAGACGAGATGGGGAGCACATGGAAGCCAAAACTCCCCTCAAAGATGCTTGCTGGGAAGCAATGGAACTCGCACATTTGAGTTGGCGTACTTGTGCAGAATGATTCGCTGCTGGATGTGTTGAAGTCGCAGCCTGTAAGCTGTGTATGCTCAGCGTCTTGATCGTACACGATACACGGCGCGTCGGGCAAGCACGGAGCGGGACAACTCGACAACACGGTGTTCCGCGGAAAGCCACGACAGCTATCTTGGTCTGCAATGCGCGAGAGGCTGTTGGCTTGATTCCATGCTGTCTTACTTGGACTCGGCGTGGAGCTGGTGGGTATGATGTGACCACTGGAGTAGAGTGGGCTTTGCGCGGAGCTGGCGCACGCAGCAGAGACCGTCAGCGCGGCGGCGAAGGCAGGTACCCAGAGCTTCATGGCTGCGTGTGAGGACACAAGAACGACAGTGTCTTGACATAAGCGACGTGACAGGCAAGGGACGGAAGTCGAGTCATCGTCAGCGCTCTGTGTGGACGCGTCGGTCCATCGGAGTTCAGGTAATTCGAACGGCCCCATGGCTTGTCATAGCCCTTAAACATAATCCCTCTCATTATCTGATCTTCAAATTGTATTTTTATGTAGCACTTGCCCTCCGTAAATAAAACCCTTTTAATATTGATACTGGATGGTACTGCGCTTTGAAGTGGGAATTCTCTCGTCAACGAGGACAACCTGTCAAATTTTGTATGAGGGCCACGAGCGACTCGATAACCTGTCTAATTTGGGTTTATCCTAAATATATGTATACCCAAAATTCCTTTTTTTGAAATCATCTACGTTCATAACTGAAATTTCCAATTCTGCAGAAAGGCTGCCGCGCCCATCATCACTCAGCCACCAAATGCGTATCCTGAGGATATTTTTGCTGGAAGATGGGAGCATCCCTCTTCCTCTAATGATACAGCGGACGAGGCCGTTGCATTCCTGAAGTCTGCACGGTTCAGCACGACCATGGAGCCAACGCAGGTGCTGCGCAGTGCAGCGAACGCCGCGTTCGCACGGCCCAATGCTCGTGCGGCGCGTGCTGGCGGTGCCTCTCCATTGCCGACGCCCGTGGTGTCGCTGCGGTGGCGGCCGTGTGCCGACGGCGTGGGTCTCGCAGTGATGGTGACGCAGGGGGACATCACGACGGCGCGCGTGGACGCGATCGTGAACGCCGCCAACAGCGAACTCTCCCATGACGGCGGTGTGGCCGGCACAATCTCGCGGAAGGGCGGATCTGTCATCAACGAAGACTCGCGAGCGTGGATCCAAGAGCATAAGCGACTGCCTGTGGGCCGTGCCATGGTCACACGCGCAGGGAAGTTGCCGTGTCGCCACGTGATCCACGCCGTTGGGCCGTGTGTGGGCGGTGGGGGGTTCTCGCTGCCCACTGTAGACGAGTCGCAGCAACTCCGTGACGCCGTCCGCAGTGCGCTGGACGAGGCGGAGAAGCTTCAAGCAAAGACGGTCGCGATGCCTGGGATCTCGTCGGGGATCTTCGGCTATCCGAACGAACTCGCGGCCATGGAAATCGTGGGTGAATGTGTGCGTTATGCGCGTGAGAACGCCGACGTGACGACGCTCGAGACCATCGTGCTCGTGAATATCGACGCGGCGACGTGCCATTGCTTTGCCAATGCGCTTCGTGACATGGCGGAAGTCAGTGGACGTGGTGAGATGCCAGAGCAGGTTCTGGGCAGCAGCTTGTTTGGACAAGATGATGAAGAGAAGACCCGGTCGGCGGTGGATCCACAGGGCAAGCAGACTGCCGTGATGCCTATTCGTGTGGGCGAAAACGACTTTGAAGTTCTACTGGGCGTGGAGTATTCGACGGCAGGACGCGGTGTGAACACTCGGTGTTTGACTGTGTTGAGCGATCGCGACGCAGCCATCAAGAAGAAAAACCAAAGAGCTGAAGAGACGGCTTCTCGGCTGCTGTCGAAGCGTGTCGGTGGTGTCGTTCCCATGAGTGATATTCGCAAAGCCATGAGCGAAGCTGGTGCCCCACTGCATCTCCACTCAATCAAGACCACGCTATACTTTGCGCCTCTGGAAAGCAACTCTGGCGACCGCAGCAGCAGTAGCCAAGATCTCACCCAGAAGTACGAACAGTGGAGAAAGATGGCGTGGTCTTCGCTGGACGCTCCTGACCATCTCGTATGGATTTCACTACGAAATATCAAGACGGCGGTTGCTGAAACTCAGTCGGCGGCACTGCCCAGAGCCAGCTATCGCAACGAAGATGGAAAATTGCGCATGCCATTCGGACTTTTCTCGCTGTCGGCTTCGTTGAGCAGTCTCTTCGAGAAGCATGGCGTCGACGTGGAGAAGCGACTGGAGTCGCTGCTGCTCGAGAAGGCAATCGAAAACGAAGTCCAGCAAGTGGCGACGCTGCAGTCGATGACAGACGATCAGCTCATTGCGACAGTTTTGGAAGACGACTGGAAGTTGCGACTGGCGAGCCCGCCGATGCCACCGCCGACACCGTTTGAGCTACTCAAGCCAGATCACGCCGAGTACAAACGTTTTGTCGCCGAGCTTCCCAGTGACATAGGCGGTCGAATCGTGAGTGTTCGCCGAATTCGGGCGTCGGTGCGTCGTGGTGAGTACGAGAAGACGAAGCGTGATATCAAGGGAGCCCAAACCAACGAGATCGAGCCTCTGTACCATGGAACTCCGGAACGTTGGCGAGCCACGGCAATCGCACTGAAGGGGTTCGACACCAACATCACTTTGAATGGTCGTGCCTTTGGTGATGGTGTGTACACGTCAACGAATGTGAGCCGCGCGGTGAATTACATGCACAATGAAGGCTCTCTCTTGCGCGTTCGCGGGTTTGTTGTGTCCGAGTGTAAGACCCCCGGCAACAACACGATCATCCGTGGAGACATCCACGTCTTTCCGAATGAGAAGGCTTTACTGCCTCTGGCGATCGCGGACTACGCGGCCGAAGACGAGCGCGATGGCGTTGAAGCCCAGCAACGTCAAGTGCAGGAGGAGTATGCCGAAATGCTCCGGCGCCGTCAAGAAATCCAAGTTGACATGGTGAAGCAAGAGAAGGCTTTCCAGCAAGTGATGGGGAAACGGCTTCGTTCGGCACTGCAAGTGTACTCAAGCGGTCTGCTGAAAGCTCGACGTGCGAACCAGACGACTGGACGATCTTCAAGCCGTCAGTTTTTCCAGGAGCGTCAACACTTTGCGCTGTCGTTGCCGATGTACGAAGTGAAGCCTGCCCTCGTGAAGGTGCTCCGTTCGAAACCAATTGTGATCGTCGTCGCCGACACTGGCTCTGGCAAGAGCACGCAGCTTCCGCAGATCCTGTTCGACGAAGTCGTTCCTGTGTCAGAGACGCGTCGTATTGCCATCTTGGAGCCACGCCGTGTCAACGCCATCTCGCTCAGCAAGCGTGTGTCGGAGGAGAGAGGCCTCGTGCCTGGACAGGAAGTCGGCTACACGATTGGCCGCGGAGACTCGAATGCCACGCCTGGTGTGACTCGGTTGGAGTACATGACTCACGGACTGTTCGTCCAGATGGCACGCGATCCCGTGCACCTGCTCAAGAATTATTGTGCGGTAATCGTGGACGAGGCTCACGAACGCTCGGTGGACGTGGATCTGTCACTTGCACTGATCCAGCGCGTGCTAAAGCAGGCACCATCTGAGGCATCAGCGACATTCAAGGTGGTTGTGACCAGCGCGACGATCGAAGACGAGGCTGAGAAGTTCCAGCGCTACTTGGATCCTTCTCTGGAACGGTCGAGTATCTTCCGAGTTCACGGCCGCGCGTTTCCAGTCCATGTCGAGCATCGCGATGACGTTGAAATGGATCGAACGGCGTTGGCGACGGCAAGCGTCGGCAAAGTCTTGACGTCTGCTGCCATCCAGAGTGCCATGGCGCTGCTTCAGACTACCGAGCAAGGCAATATTCTGGTGTTTCTACCGGGCGAAGGCAGTATCAACGAAGCCCTCTCAGTTGCCCGCAACGAAGTCGCTACTTCGTCGACAGTCGAGCTGCTGGACACATTCGACGCTGGGTCCCGAGGATTTTGCTTTCGCATGGCAACAGAAACGAGCGAAGAGAAAGAAAATGATCCAGAGAGCGAGCAACAAGCGAAGTCCACATCAACAGAGTGGTTTTCGGAGGGCAAAGACCGGAACGCCGTCACTATGTACATTGTTGGCCTCCATGGGAAGACCACACGAGCCGAGCGCGATCGTGTGCTGTACCCTCGAACCGCGAACAGTCGGCTTTTGGTATTCAGCACCAACATCGCTGAAACCGGGGTCACGGTCCCCAACGTGCGCTATGTGATCGACACAGGACTCGAGCGGCGTGTACGTTGGAACGCCACGCTCGACATGAACGAAATGGTGACGGAGCCGATCTCCAAGTCGTCCATGATCCAGCGAGCTGGTCGTGCGGGCCGAACGGCGTCAGGCATCTGTGTGCGGCTGTATCCCGAGATCCCAGTCGAGGAGTTCATCCAGCCAGGCGTGGCTCCGGCCGTCCAGAATGCGATGATCTACAAGGCGGTGCTCCTGAACAAGGATTTCGAGAGTCGAGGCGACGAGAAACTGGAGATGTTGGACCCATTCGACCCATCCAGTCTCACCCAAGCAGAACAGCGCCTCGTATCCCTCGGCGCCGTGGATCCCAAAGACGGAAACCTGACCCCCGAGGGCAAAGCGCTGCTGCGCATCGGGATTGACCTTCGCCTTGGACGCTTCTTGATCGCCTGCGCTCGCTTCGGCTGCCTCGCAACGGGCGTGAACTTGGCTTCTCTTCTGATCGCTGGAGATGCCGCTGAAAGGCTGCTACCAAACCGGAACGCCACGGGGCCGCAGAGTGAACAGCTATCGTCGTTGATCGATCCTAGTGGCGACCATTTGACGTTGTTGAACATCTTTGAGGCTTACGAGAAGGCTACGAAGGAAGGCCGTGGTATAAGCTGGTGCCTGCAGATGGGGTTTGCCTACGACGTGTTTGTCGACGCCGAGGCTTCGCGTGAGTATCTGCTCAAGGTGCTCGACAGTCTGCATTTTCCACTCGTGGATGTACGAACGGTGACGTCGTCGATCGAAGAGAAACAAACTCGTGTCCGCTGTGCACTGTGTGCCGCGTTCTTTGACCAGCTTGCGCGTCCGCGGATGCCTCAAACGGCCACGAAAGGCTTCGTGCGCGTACTTGATGCGGAGATGAGTCGCCAAGTCCAGCTCAACGCGACGAACTTCTCAAGCCGCACCCAGGGCAAGGACAATGATACGACAGTGCACCATCAAGCGGACACCGACGACACGAGAGAGCCTGTGGTTCAGCTCAGCAGCAGCTCTACGATGTGGCTTCCTGATATCTCGGCAGCTCTCGCGACGACAGAAGAACTAGTCGTGTTTGGATCGCTCATCCTGACCGACAGCTCTTCTCAGTGCGATCCAACGATCTCGCTTCTCACGCACGTGACTGCAGCGGACGTTAAGGTAGCAGCAGCTGGGTGGTGTCAGCTCGTTGACTTCGATTCGCTCGTGGCATCGTCAGCTCGAAAGAACGTCGTGTTTGACCTGGCTGACGGCTTGGCGTCGTCTTTCGTCGCGAATGGAGGCGCGTGGCTCAAGAAGTTGCAGCGCATGTTTGGATCGTCGTTTGTTGCCACCGTCCGCAACAACAAACTGTACGCGACGTTCCCGCAGCAACGTGAAGCTCGAATCAAACATTACCTGCGACAAATCGTCCAAGCTGTTGCGCCAGAAAGTGTCGTGATCCAACTCGCCGACCACGTCAAGATGGGCCAGTTGATCGGCAAGCAAGGACAGCAGATTGCCGGGCTTCGAGACAGTATTGAAAAGCTGCTGTCCAGCGAGGACAGCGGCGCCGGTCACGAACATGTTCGCTCGCGTGTCTTGGCCGTGGATACTACGCAGAAGACTGTCACGATCACACTGCAAGGTGCAAGCAAGCCGATGATGAGTGTCATCGTTGGCCGCGTCGAGGCAGGCATTCTTGACATTCTCGGTGCAGACACTCGACCACTCGCAGTAAATGCTTTCGATCCAAGCAGTTACCAGATGCAGAAATGTCCTCGACTAGCTCAGCTGCTCAACAAGACTCCTCCAATGGCGTGGAACACGAGAGACGACATCATGCTGCAGCTTGCCCACGCGCTTGTGTGGAAGGGCAACGCGAGTATCCACGGCGGTTTCCTGCGTGACTGGGTCGTACGGGGCGAAGCAGCCAACGATATCGACGTCCAGCTTGCGCCACCGACAACGACCGAGGCTTCGATCGACCAATGGCTGGCTAAGTTCTTGAGGGAGTGCCCAAGTGCTGCAGCGAGGGGTCTTACAATTTCGGGCAACTACAGGAAGGGTGTCGCCTTGACACTTACGATCACCGGACGCGGCCTTGACCCTGCTATCGAGGTCGACCTGGTGGATCGCAAGAACTTGACAGGTGTGGCTCCTCCTGGAGTCGACTGTGACGCCGGCAACTTGCTGCTTAATCGGACCGAGAGTTTACGCAAGAAGATCTTGAGTGCCGGTGGCTCGCTGAGTTCGGCTTTGGACAACGCACAGCGCAAGCAATTCGTGTTCTTCTACCCACTAAAGAGCGGTCCGCACCAATCCATGAGCGTCCAGCGACTCAGGAAGTACCTTGGGCGTGGGTGGACGTGTCTCTCACGAGTCCCTCAGAGTGTTCAGGAGTCTCTGCCCGAGAACGAGCGTCAACTGATCCGCCCAGCCGGCGTTGTGCCGTAAGTTGGCCCGTGTGAGACTGCTGCCATAAGCTACACTAGCCTGTAGCCGACCTGCTTGGCGTTGAGGAAGGCTCGTGTGGACGACACGTCTATGGATGATGTATATCGAATGTCAATGTAGCTAAACGTCAAAAATCGAAAAAAACGCATTTTGACAGTGATTTAGCTCCTTTTGAGGATGTTTTGACTGTCTTAGTGGGTCTTTTCGCCGGCTTCATCATCCGTGCAAATCTTGCGAATGCATGGATGTCGTCGTCCGCATGCAGATGGAGCGATAGAACTCGACGTCTATCCATGTTCGCGAGTGACTCACGCCTCGTTAGTCGACGCTTTGGACAGGTCTGGAACACTCTGGTCGAGAAGTCGATGAGGCATCATCATGAAATAAACTGACACTTCCCAGATCCAGATTTCCTGCAACTCTCTCAAGAATCGCGGCTTTAGCTCGACCCAGTGAAGAATTCCCTCGTTCGTGTACACGAACACCAAGCGCCATGCAGGCTGCGAACGTACACGCCATGTCATGGGTCGATTTCGGCACTCGAATCACAGTTCCTGATGGTACCAAGCCGCCGACACCAGCGACTGGCGTGTCGCTACGATGGCAGCCCCATCCACAAGGCCCACTCCTCGTGGTGACACTCGGGAACCTCACGGACGCGCGCGTGGATTCAATTGTTAGCGCTGCCGGAAGCCATCTGACCTATGTGCGTGGGTGCAGCAATACTTGCCAAGGCAGGGCCAGACTTCGCCAGCGAATAACAAGCCTGGATCGAAGATCATCATCGCCTGCCAGTGGGCCAAGCCATCGTCACATCAGCAGGGAATCTGCCGTGCTCGCGTGTGATCCACGCTGTTGGCCCAGTAGCATATTCTGCGCAGTCAACGCCAAAGGCGACGCGGCAACTTCGTGACGCGGTTCGTAGCGCACTGTTTCAAGCCGATCGCCTGCCAGAAAAACATCGCATGTGGTAGCACCATCGAGAAAACGGGTGGACCAATCAAGGAATTCGAGACCAGAGCACGCTGACGAAGTTGGCGCGCTTGTGTCCTCGCTCGCTAACTGCGACGCCGTTTGAGTTCCTGTCGCCTGATCATGCCGACTACAAGCGCATTCTTTTTGAGCTGCAGTACTACATGTCATGGGTGTCGGGTTGGTATTGTGCGCCGAGTTCACGCGCCTCCACGGAAGCTAGCGTATGAGGCGATGAAGACAACTCTCAAGAAGGGTCTAGACAAAGAGATGGAGACGCTGTACCATGGGACGCCCGACCGATGGCGTGCGTCGGCAATTGCACGGAATGGCTTCGATCTCAGTATCGTCCAGAATGGGAGGTTGTACGGACACGGAGTGTACACGTCCACGGATGCAGCAGTGGCTCTTAAGTACACGTACGAGCGCTGCTCTCTATTGCAGCTCCGTGGACTGGTCAGCTACACCACGATCATCAACGGGGACGTCCACGTCTTTCCGGATCCAGTAGCGTTGCTCTCGGTGACGATTGTTGACATCGACGAGGACGAGGACGAAGATGAGGACGAAGACGAGGACGAGTAAGAGAGAGAGAGAGAGAGAGCAGAGCAAGGGATCCTTCCATTGGAGCGATGGCGGTCAGCGAATGAGAGTGGTCGATACTTGGATTCCCAGGAGGAAAAGGCAGGTACTTTGCATTTGCCATGACGCGGAAAAGGTCGCGGCACGGGTACTGGATTGGCGAGAATGTAAGGTCACTAAATAAATCAGTTTCATGATGGGATGCACCAGAGAAGGTCCTTCCGACCTCACAGGGTATAGTGTTTCCGTCGATGCAGGTCGACGTCACTGTGTGGGCGACGTTGCGTCATGCGACCGTCAACGTATCCTGTGGGTACGTTGTGCCACGTCTCGTGTTGAAGTTACAGGGCTGCGACGCTGCGAATATATCCTCGCGATACAGTTGAGGAGCTGAGTCCTCCACCGCAACACCTCACAACGCAACTCGACACCGACCACCAAGGCCAAGCCAAGCCACAGCCCCAACTCCAGCTTTCCTTCCCTCAACTCCTACCTCGAACACCATGCCAGGCCGTTCCTCCGCGTCGAAGGCCAGTGCGGACAACCGCTCGAACCAGATGAACCCCAACAACCCAACGTATGACAGCAGCCGTGGTGGAGGACCTCTTCCATCGGCGGACGCCGGCAAGGCGGCGGCGGATAACCGGGCGACGCAAATGAACCCGACCAGCTCGGCCTTGCGCAAGGCGCGTGGCGAGTGAGAAGGCCACGGAAGCGCGAGACGCGCCTAACGCATGCACATATGATAGTAGTGTCGACGGTCCCAGTGGTCCACATAGCAAACTCCAAAAATCGAAAGCATGTTTGACTGTGATTGATGTGGCATTAACGCATTGGCCAAGGCGTCCTGACCATCTAAATTTTGTCTTTTGGTGTGTCAGCTTTTTTTCATGTACAAGTGATGAGCCCGTTGATGTTCCCTTCCCAGATCTCTTCAACGCTCACGAATCGCGCCTACACAGGCAGTGTCTATCTCTGCGTTTCACGTCCACGAGCTCTGGACGCCATGCCGACCGCAAACATGCATACGACGGCTTGGGCACCCTACGTGCCTCGATCCGAGTTTCGTGGCGGTTCGAGTCCGTCAACCCAAGCAACGCTTGCGTCGCTACGCTGGCAACCACAATCTAGAGGCCCGCACCTCGTGGTGACGCATGGTGACATTACGAAGGCACGCGTGGATGCGATTGTGAGCGCTACAGGCAATTTGGTCCATTCCGGTGGTGGTGTCGCTGCGGCGATCCAAGCAAAGGGAGGTCCTGGGATTGCCAGGGATTGTCGAGTCTGGGTCGGTCGTCATGGGCTTCTGAAAGTAGGTCAGGCAATGACTACACCGGCAGGGAAGCTGCCGTGCACGCATGTGATCCATGCTGTCGGTCCAGCAGGATACTATCCACTGCCAGAACCAGAACAAGCGCAGCTACTTCGTGCCGCTGTTCGCAGTGCGCTGCGCGAAGCCGACCGCCTGCACCTCACATCGGTTGCAATCCCAGGGATTTCGGCAGGCAAGAACGGATACCCAATGAAGCTGGCGGCAAAGGAGATTGTGAGTGAGTGCGTGGGCTACGCACGCGTGATGACCATCAACACGACGCTCACGACGGTTGTGTTAATGGACATCGACAAGCGCATGTACCGGAGCATGAAGAAAGCGATGCTGGAAACTGCCGTTGCCAGCGGGTGTGAAGGCACGCTCCAGAAAGCGTGTGAGCCCATCGTGGACTTTCAGTATGAGACCACGCTGACAAAGTTGAAAAACTTGTGTCTACGGTTCGTGACGCCGCCGCAATCGACGCCCTTTGAACTCTTGCCACCTGATCATGCCGACTTCAAGCGCATTCTTGCAGAGCTTCCACAAGCGTGTGTGGGTCGAGTTGTGAGTGTGCGTCGGGTCCAAACGCCAGCGCGCAACGTGGAATACGAGGAGATGAAGACGACACTGCAGGGGGCCTTCGTCCAGGAAAAGCATCCGCTGTACCACGGAACGCCCGAGCGCTGGCGTGCCTCGGCAATCGCGCTGAATGGCTTCGACCTCAGCATCGTCAACCACGGGCGTTCATACGGAGACGGCGTGTACACGACCACGGACGTGAGCCTTGCTCTCCACTACACGAAAGTGCGTGGCTCCCTCTTGCAGCTCCGTGGACTGGTCAGCAACAGCACGGTCATCAGGGGCGACGTCCACGTCTTTCCGAATCCTGTGGCATTGGTCTCGGTGACGATCGTCGACTACGCGGCAGAAGACGAGCAAGACCGCAAGCAGATACATGGACGATACTACTAGGTATCATCGCGATGCAGAAGGAAAATGATTCGGTCAGCAGCGTTGATGACCAGAAAGTCTACATCACGGTAGATTGTAGCCCATGGCAGCGAAGATGATAAGAAAGGCGACAAGCTGAATGCTTCGAAAAGAAACATAAAATGACTGAGTTTTTGGCTTGGGCCGCAGTCTTCACCCATTGTCGTCGTGAGCTTTCTTGACCACCCGGCATCGTCTCATTTGTTTACTCGAGCCCGTTGGTGCTCCCCTTTCCAAGGCTTCCACTGACAAAGGCTCATTCCTTCATTTCGTGCCCACGTCACTACACGCTATGCAGGTCACGACCGCGCCATGGGTGCCGTATTGGCCTCGATCGTATTTCCCTGCTGGACCGGCCGGACCGCCCACGTCATCAACGGACGTGTCACTACGATGGAAGCCGCGTCCGGAAGGCCCGCATCTTGTGGTGACACGTGGGGACCTCACAGAAGCGCGCGTTGAGGCGATCGTGAGTGCTGCGGGCCGCTCCCTCTTGTATAGTAGCGGCGTGGGTGCGGCGATACTTGCCAAGGGAGGACCAGTGTTAGCCACGGGATGTCAGGCTTGGATCGATCAGCATGGGATTCTTTCAGTGGGTCAAGCGATGACCACATTGGCAGGCAAACTGCCATGCTCGTTCGTGATCCACGCTGTTGGCCCAGCAGCACACAATGCAAAGCCAACACAAGAGCAAGCGAAGCGACTTCGAAACGCCGTCCGCTGTGTATTTCGTGAAGCTGATCGCCTGCAACTCACGTCGGTTGCGTTGCCAGGCATCTCGACAGGCAACAAGGGATATCCAGCGAAACTGGCGGCCAAGGAAATCGTGAGTATGTGCGTGGAGTATGCGTGCAAGAGTGCCAGCAACACGACGTTGAGGACAATCGTTCTCATGGACGTCGATACGCCAATGCATTGCAGCTTCAAGCAAGCGCTGCTGATAGCAGCTATATCTACCGGGTGTAGTGCCATGGTCCAGAAAGCGCGTGGACCAATCACGAACTTTCAAAACGCGGGCAAATTGTTGAAGAAGACCAACTTGGATCTGCGCTTGCTGTCTCCGACGCCGTTCGAGTTCCTGTCGCCTGATCATGCGGACTACAAGCGCATTTTGGCGGAGCTTCCGGATGACTTTGCGTGTCGTGTAGTGAATGTGCGTCGCGTTCAAGCGCCTGTACGAAAGTTGGCGTATGAGGCGATGAAGACCGTTCTGGAGGGAACTCTGGTCAAGGAGATGGAGACGCTGTACCATGGGACGACCGACAGATGGCGTGCGTCGGCAATCGCACTGAACGGCTTCGACCTCAGCATTGTCACGCACGGGCGCTCGTACGGAGACGGTGTTTACACGTCCACGGAGGTGGGATCCGCTCTTTTCTACATGGGCCACAGTGGATCTCTGTTGCGGCTTCGTGGACTGGTCAGCAACACCACGATCATTAACCGCGACGTCCACGTCTTTCCGGATCCAGCAGCGTTGCTCTCGGTGACGATTGTCGACTACGCGGCTGAAGATGAGCAGGACCGAAAGCAGACACAAGGGCGCTAGATCCCAAGGAGATCATCGTCACGCGAAAGGAAGCCAGCCGGCAGCGTAGATGACGAGAAAGGCTACATGTTGGTTCTGAAAAGGAAAAATCTACTGAGAATTAGCCAGCCCAGTTGGACTGTTCGGGTGGTTTACGCCCGTTCCTTCTCGCTTCTCCGCTTCGCCGTCTCTGGTCTTTTGGAGGACGATGACTTGCTCGACGATGATGACGATGCCTTCTTGGCTGTCTTTGGTCGACTGGACGTCGCCGCTGGCTTCTTGCGCATGGACGACGCCGGTGCGTAGCCTTCGCCTTCATCATCCGACACGTACACAAAGAACGGGTTCCTCGCGAGCTCCATTTCCTCCGCCAACGCGATTTCATCGTCCTCCAGCGCACTCTCGTCGTCCACCACCGGCACGTACTTGGCCTTTGAAGTCCCTGAGCCGCCACGCGACTTGTCTGACGAAGTCTCCGGTCGACGTTGGCCACTCGCCGACGGCGGACGTTGCCGAGGACGCAGTGTGTTGCCCGCCAGCTCGAGCTTGTCCAGCGTGTACGCGTCGTCCTCATCGTTCCAGCGAGCCCTCGCCTCCAGCGTCGAGACTGCCTCTGGTGGCATGAAGTAGTCCAGCACCAGCGTCTTGAGCTTGAGCTGGGCGGTGAGCTCTCGGATCGTGTCCAGTAGATCCTCCCGTTCGCGGCCGTGGGCCTTTTCAATCTGCCGGATCTCGGCCAGCGCCTCCTTGACCTTAGTGTAGACCTTCTTGAGCTTGCGTGCCTTGGCCTCGGCTTCTTCTTGCAGCGACTGGTACTTTTCCTCACGCATGAGGTTCGATTCCTCGCGTTCAGCGAGCTCTCGAGCCAGCAGCAGCTCCTGACGCTTGCGGTCTTCGAGCTCGAGCTTAGTGCGTCGCAGCTCGTCTTCCTGTTGAGCCGCCTTGGTCATCATCTCACCGCCAATCAGCAGCTTCGCCTGCAGCGACGCCAACTTGTCGTGAAGTGCCTTTTGCTGGCGTTCAATTTCCAGTGCCTGCTGTCTTTCTCGCTCCAGTCGCAGCTCCATTTCACGTTTGTTGTGCTCGGCAATCGCCTTGTCTTTCGATGCATTCGCCAGTTCGTCCTGGGTCTTCTTGACCATCTCCTCCTTCTCCCGCTGGGCCTTCTCCGTGATCGCTCGTGCTTCCTCCTCACTCACACCTTTCTCAATGATCACACGCTCCACGATCTTCTCCACCTCGACGATCTCTGGCACCGCCTGGGCCGCCTGCATCATCATACCTCCCGCACCTTCAAAGCTTCCGTCGCCAGGGCCACCACCTCCACCGCCACTCTCCTGCATAGCCTGAAGCTTGGCCTTGAGCGCCTCGATCTCTTCCTGGAACTCGCGAATCATCGCGTCCTTGGGGTCTTCGTTGATCTTGGGTTTGTTCTTGATGTTCTTGGCGCGGCTCGCGTACCGCAGCGTCGTCAGAGTCTCTTCGTAGTTGTACTCGGCCGGTCCGCAGTTGGCGATCATCACCGTCTTCGTGTTTCCGCCCAGCGAATCCTGCAGCAAACGCGTGAGTTTGGAATCACGGTACGGAATGTGCTTGGACTTTCCGTCCACGAGCGCCGAGATCACGTTGCCCAGTGCCGATAGCGACAAGTTGATCTTGTTGGCCTCCTGCAGTCGGTCTCCTGTAGCTCCAGTCTTGGACTGACGCTCACTACCAGCCAGATCCACTAGATTCAGCTTGCCCACACACACGTGGTCCTTGCCATCGACACCGTTTTCACTCAGACACTCAACGACGATCGCAAAGATCGAATGCGACCGCGAGGACGTCTGGTTCATGAGCGTCGCACCGACGCTGCGGTTCTTTTTGCCCATTTGCATGACGTGGTCGATCTCTGCGGTGTCCTTGACGACCTGTGCTGTGAGCCCCTTGACATACACACCCGAGTCGGCGTTTTCCTTGAGATCAAGCCGGGACTTTGGATCTTTGCCCAGCAGATCGCGGATCTCTTCGTTGTAGATCTCCAAGTACGACGCACGCACGAGAATGCGTTTGTTTTTGCTAATCGCGACCTTGCCGAAGATGTGCTTGAACGAGTTCGGGATGATCCCCGGCTGGTCGCCATAGCCTTCCATCGTGTGGGATTTTCCGGCGCCTGTCTGGCCGTAGGCGAAGATCGTGCCGTTGTAGCCTTCCATCACGGCCTCGACGATCTCCGTGGCCGCTGTGTCGTACACTTGCTGCTGCGTCGAGTCGGCGCCGAACGCCGCGTCGTATGTGAACGACTTGGGTGGCTCCGTGCCTGCAGGATTCACGAGCATGATCTCAGCGCGGTCGAAGTTCGCGGTCGCGATGACCTGGCGTCCGTCCTGCTTCTCCTTGCTGCTCATCGGGCGGATCCGCACCATCACGCGCACGCATTCATCTTTCTTGACCAGCGACATTGTAGAGGAACCAGTAGCTGTCTGTAGCCGATAGCTCAAGCTTGCTGGACGCAGTGAGGATTCGATTGTGTGGAAGTGGAGACCATGGATCGGTGGGGTTTCGTGGAGCTGGTCGCGTCGTTTCGCGTCCCTCGATCATCACTCTCACAGAAAAATACAGGTCAAAGTCGAACTAACTAATACAAGTACGCACCACAACCGCTTGGTTATCTCTTCGAAAACAAATACCAAGTATACTTGGATTGGATTCCCAGGAACGCTGAAGCCGCTTGACATAATCATGGGGAATCGAAATGGTCGAGTGGTTCTTCGGTTGTGCACCACAGTGTGACATCGATACCGTCGCCTCGTTTGGGACCTGCGACGGTGTGCTTGCTCACGACAGAGAAGGCGATCTGGCGACGGTGACGACGATCCAAAAACTGCAAAACATTGGCCAACGCCGTTGCTGGGACGTTGAGAGAGCGATGGCGAAACACACTCAAGAGACCCATGAAGGAGCGCTTGCTGGTCGATCTGTCACTCCAAATCACGGGCATTTTCGTATCTTGGAGTGACTGCATCGGGCCGATGAGCTGACCGAAGCAACTGTCGCACGTGGCGTCAGTCGCCATGTCCACTTCAATATCCCAGAGCTGATGCTCGCTGCCGAAGCTCGAGTAAAAGGCCTCGAAGGCGTCGACTCATTCTTGGTGGATGTGGGCGATCTCGGCGGCGTCGTATCTCGACAGTGGCGGTCCCTGGTCCTCGTCGTCTTGCTCACCGTCACACTTATGCCATCGCTGGCATTCAGCCATGCTCAACGTTCCTAAGTAGACCGTTAGCTTTTCCAGACTTCCACTCAAGTGTTGCTGAGACAGAATCACAGACAGGAAGTCTGCGAGAACCGTGCAGTCTCGAACATTCAGGCGAAGGTCACGCAATGGCTGGTTCACACTGGATGCCGCACGCACAAGGGTAGCTAATCGTTTGTCCTATTTGGATCCTAAACTGTCCTAAATGTCCTAAGGAAATTGGTTATTTACCGCAGCTAGTAGGACACTTTTTGGACACATGGTTTAACATAACGTATCTGTTAGAAACATAATTTAACAACATGCACCAGAGAGCGCCCAGAGAGCGAAGCCCCACCGCAGCGAAGCGGAGGTTGGGGGCGCGGCGCGTAGCGCGGAGTGCATTGCCGCCACAAGAATGTTCTTTCTATATTGGAGCCACCGAAGCGAAGCGAAGGTTGGCGACTTGGGGAGTGCTCTAGCGCAACGAAGCGGAGCGGGCGCCTCGCCGCGATAAGCGGCGAATGCGGCTGTAGAGTAGGACAGTTTCAGGATAGAGTACTGTCCTAATAGTGTCCGAAAGCCTATGAACATGGCTGTTATGATTGTTCCTACCGTTGATTTTTAGGACAAGTTTAGGATGATACTCTGCTATACAGTTATTTTTCACGTGTTTTAGGACAGTTTGGACAGTTTAGGATCCAAATAGGACAAATAAACCGACACCCGCACAAGCACGAAAGCCTGAGCCACCGAGATCTCGTCGTATGTTACGGCATCGATACTCGGACACGCTGTGAACACAGCTTTCCACCATTCGGACAACTCGGTTTCTCTACTAGGTCCTCTGAATAGTGAGTGGCTGAGAGACGCTTCGTCGAGGCGCCGATCAGCTTGAGCAGTTGTGCGGCCGGCGTAGCAGACTGCTGGATCATGCTGGTGATCTGGATGGCACGAATACTTGGAGATGGCGACCATGTCGGAAGCACTTCCATGTCAGCTATCCAGCCAACGCGAACCACGCCACGCGGAAGCAGCACCGAGATCGACGCCGCTCTCTCGTCGGTTTTCGGGATCACGGCCGCGATGGGACCATGGTAAAGGCTCGGCGCGCGCAGCCACTTGACAGCTTCCAGATCGGTATTTAGCTCCTTGGCGTACGGCGCAATGGACTCAGGAGCTTCTTTCACCGCGTCCAGCATGCGTGGTGTGAACGCTCGCAGGTCCATGGCCAACGTGTGGAGTAACGCCTCCGCGAATGGACCCAGAAGTGCGATTACCACCCAGTTCCACAGTGAGGAGGAGCCGTCGTCCAATAGTTGAACGACTATGATCGATGACTTGGTCGTCGACAGCACGACAGGATACAACTCCGCATGTGGTTCCGCGCAATTGACGTCGACTTCCACAGCCTCGTCCGTCATCAGAGTGAATAGAGCGTCCTCGACTGTCGGCCGATTGCCGAGCCCAACGTCAAGAGCCGGGAAATTTACCACTCGACAGCCAGTCTTCGATATCGCGACGAGTTGCGCGAGATCTTAAATGGAAACGCCCCAATCCACGCGTCATTTCAACGAGAGCTGGAGTGGATCTCGTCTGTTGAAGATATCGGCGATGGATCGGACGGTCGCGAGGGTCTGAGGTTGTGGAAGCACATCAGGGAAGTGCAAGTCGATGTGGACGCGAAGCACGGATAGTCGTTTGTCGGTGTCGCTCATGAAGGCTTGAAGCAGATCAAACGCAGAGTGGTCTCGAGGCGGCCACGCGGCTTGGAACAGCTCATCGAGAAACGATACGCCTTTCTCCGTGTTGATGAACACGCCAAACTGCGACGACGCTGGCGGTGGATCGCGTTCACAGATCGCTTCCATTGCCTTCTGCGCCTTCGTTCCGCCAGTTTTCACCAGCAGATTGAGAAGCGCAGCGATGGTGACGGCCCTGGACATCCCTGCAGTATTGCGCACGAACCACGTGTCTACGTACGCGACGCGCTGTGCGCCGAACACCAAGGTGTGCGGCATCGTCGTGTGATACGCGTACACCTTCGGAGCTGCTCCACGCAGGCATCAACCAGCTCGTCCTCCGTCATTATCGCTTGGTGTTCTCAAAGGGCGATTCGCGAACGGTGCGTTTCCCCGCCTTTCTTCCTCAGAAAATGTATCTGATTCTGACTCTGAGTTATCCACCTTCGTGCAACATTACCAACTGTCGTCGTGCGACATTCAGCACGACCATCACTCTGCTTTTGGGGCATAGTTCGAGGAGCTCCGCTTTTGACTTTGACCCAAAGACAGACACGACACGCGCGTCGACATCATCGCCGCTGCGGACGTTAGAGGAACTTCGACGCGTGCGCGTAGCTAGCTAGCTAGCGATCTCCCCAGCGCGTCTCGTTGCACGCCGTATACGTGGCTGTGATCTGCGTGTCTTCCTCTTCGTGTCCATATAACTCCAGTCCTCTGGAAGGTCCATGGACCGCGAGAACCGCGTGGTGATGATCGTGCGCGCGAGCCCGCGGCAGCCCAACGCCAACGGCGAAGACGCGGCGTTCGCTGTGAATATGGGCGCCATGGACGCCGAGTGGAGACAGCAGCAGTTCCAGCGCCAGCGCATGCAGTTGCTCAGCATGGCCATCTTCCTCTGCTTCATGGTGTTGTTCTTCGACAACCGCGCGGGCGACCAGCGTCAGTCGGGCGTGAATGGCAACGGCACGGGCGGTGGCGGCCCGAATATGCATGGTAATGGCGGTATGCACACGGGCGGCACACTGTCGTCGCAGCGCTCGCGGTACGGATCGCCGTTTAACGAGTCGCAGCGGATTGAACGAGTCGGCGAGTTCGAGCACGTGCTCCATGGGCAGCCAGGGTACGATGAGTTCGGCGTCTCACGCAACGCCTCGGGTATCTACTCAGGTATGGTGGATGGTGTACTGGGGGTTATAATTGTGGGGTTACTGTGTGTTGCTGACTGCGTGGCTTGGGGTTATGTAGGCACGTGGTCGTCGCTGTCGGTGGAGCAGTACGAGAAGGAGAAGCCGGTGTACAACAACGTCATGTACGTCCTAGTGGTTATATCAGGTGGTGACGTGTGTGTGGACTGATGATTTGGTGTTTGTTGCAGTCCGTACTTGAAGGTGGACCGTGATATCCAAGTCCAGCAGTACATGCAGCCGGTGGAGAACGGCCACACGTGGCTGCTGCTGAAGATGAAGCCACCAGCTTCGAAGGAACTCATCGACGACGTCGCGTACGTCAAGGGTCAGCTCGTGATCTACGAGGAACAGGCCTCGTTGGCCGCTACGATCCTGCCTGTCCAAGGCGTGTTCCTGCGTAAGCTGGGTAAGCTCACGCTCTTCGGCAACAGTCCCGACTCGACCGTGCAGCTCTTGTATCGCAAGTCCCGTAGCAGCAAGGTGAACAACTCAACGGAAGATGGCACGAATGAACCAGCGACGTCCAAGGTTCCAGTCGAGGAGGACGAGTTCCAACCGCACTTGCGCCTGGGCAACGGCATGAACCTGGGGGCGATCGACGGCGTGCCGTTGGTGGAAGACCGGGAAGACTACGACTCCATCGACATCTCACCGCCTCGCTACACGTACGTCTCGCGGTTCCGAAACAGCGACTCGTTCAGCGACCAATGCGTGAGTATCATCGAGCTGTCGCTGGTGGATGCGGCCAACGCGACGGGAATGCCCAATGCGGAAGGTGTCGAGGACTCGGAAGGCGCCAAGATCCACTCGCTGGACGGCGCGCGTCTCGTGGGCTCACTGGCGAGTGTCAACTGCGGCTTGTACCTGAAGATCGACACGACGTTCCAGGAGGAGAACCTGAACGAGTTCTTTTCCAGAGCGTCCAACTACGCGATCCTCATGACGTTCATTTCGATGACCGAGATCTACTTCCTTCTGCGGCAGCTGCAGATCACCAACACGCAGGCCACCGCTGCCAAGGTCTCACTGCTGACCATCGGCGCGCAGGCGATCCTGGACTCGTACCTGTGTCTCGGCCACCTCACCGTCGGCATAGTCGCTCAGGTAAGCTACCCTCTCTATCGTTTGTCTCACTGTGGGGTTTTGTGTGGAGATGCTGACGCTGCCAGAGGCCTCTTCGGCCGATTTCCAGAATGTTTTCACCGCGTTTGCGTCCGTCGCGTTCGTCAAGCTGATCATCTTCTCGGTGTTTGAGATGCGGTACTTGCTGATCATCTGGAAGGCGCGTCGCCCACAGGGCTTTGCTGACGGCTGGCTCACGCTGCGTCGCGAACTCACGACGCTCTATTCGCGCTTCTACCTGTCGCTGCTCGGTGGTCTCGCCATCTTCTACAACTTCTCGGTACTTTGATTTGCCGCTCCTACTCGAATGGCTTGGTGGTCTCACCTAATACCGTGTGTGGATTGTAGAACTACTTGCCGTTCCTCGTCTTCGTGTGCTACTCGTTCTGGCTGCCGCAGATCATCCACAACGTCCACCGGTGAGTCACCACTCCTTGCTCTTGCTGCCAATGTACCGCGTTTCTCATTGAATTCATGCTGTCCGCAGGGAGGTCCGAAATCCGTTCGACAAGTGGTATCTCTACGGCATCAGCGGTCTGCGGTTGTTCCTGCCGCTGTACTTCTACGGCTACTCGGAAAACTTTCTCACGGCCTTCCCGATGGTACGTGGTACCTACTACCTGCCGCATTCTCCGTCTACCTTTCCGAGTCTAGCAAACGCGTGCCTTGCTTCCACAGTATGAAAGCAAGCCGAAGCCGACGTTCTGCTACTTGTTGACTGCGTGGGTTGGTCTGCAAGTCGGTGTGCTGCTGCTGCAGCAGAAGTACGGGCCTCGGTTCTTCATCCCGGCTCGGTTCTTGCCTGTCAAGTACAACTACGAGCGCCGTATCAACAAAGACCAGCTCTCGCTTTTGCACACGGCGACGAACGACGAAGGCACGATCGACTGCGTGATCTGCATGGTCGAACTGGACGTGGCAGCACGCGACTACATGATCGCGCCGTGCGACCACATCTTCCACCGCGAGTGCTTAACAGGCTGGATGCAAGTCAAGATGGAGTGCCCCACGTGTCGATGCGTACTACCCGAGCCGTAGAATTCTCAGACTCAATTGACCAAAGGCAGTCAGGTAGGCACAATACTGTAGTATGCAACGCACAAGCACGCACACACAGGTAGGCTAGCTTAATACGCATCAATCATATGCACGAAACACAGAGAAGCAACAAGAACTCAGTCGCTGTCAGCCGGACAAAAGCGAGAACGTTCCTCTGGCGTCAGCTTTTGTTCCCAGGCCAAGCACACGCGAGTCTGACACGTCCAGCCGTCCAGCCGGCTTGAAGGTACTGACGCAGTTTGTCAAACGCAATGGCGTCGTGTGGTCCACGATCAAGACGATGGTACAACTCAAACTGCTTCTGCTGGATGTTCTGTAACGCTGTCATCACGGATCCCCCGACACTGGAGATCTTCTTGGACAGCGCGTTCCGGTTGAGAAGCAGGTTCTCTGCATCGCAGTAGACGGCGGGCGGGAGAGAAGCTTCTTCTCGACCCACCATGCTCACGATGATCGGCTCCACGGAACGGTCGCGGAAAGTCAGACTCAAGGAAGAGCCGTTCGCTTTCTTGCCCCGGGTCGCCATCTTCATCGACCTTGCATGTGGATTGCCCAATAACTTGAGCAACCCTTCGTGCACTGACTGCGCCGTGATCAATGGCGGGTAGAGGAGTACGTCGATGTTGTGGACGGATTCGCCTCGCACAATCCAGTCGCGGAGGAAAACACCGTGGAGACTCGCGCCACACGTCCACAAAAGCGTATGCGCGATCTGTAGGACAATGTCGTCGCGAGTTCCCCGTGCAGTTGGCGGGGTCAAGTCGAGAAGCTGCATGAGGCGAAAGATACGGTAATCACACGGATCAAACGCCATCGGCAGTATCTCGGCACCGAAGATCTCGGTGATCGCTGACTGAACACGACCCGACACGACGTTTATCGCAGCCTTGCTCGGTCCTTGGAGCGTCACCGTGACCGTATTTCCTGACAGATCAACACACAGAAGACGAGAGCGTACGTGCTGCTGGCCCACACCACTCTGCTCGCTCACCAAGAACTCTTCGATACTCGCGCGAAGTCTCTCGACTTGTTCTCCGAGAGCCCTGACGTTGGCACGAGGAGGGAGTTGAATGGTGATGCTCTCGGGTGTCAGGGTCTGGATGTACTTGCGCAGATGGTGCTCCACTCGAGCCTGGCGACGACACGCACACGTTACACGGAGCTTTCCATGCTCAATCGTCGCGGCAACAGAATCTTTCAGCTCACTCGGCAACCCTTGCAGCAACTTTGCCGGATTCGCACGATATGATCTGGCTACATCCCCAGGGAGACCCATCGCAAACGTTTCGAGGCTACGTGCATCAAGAGCAGACTCAAAGCCAAGGTGACAGACTTCCTTGGCACCGACTTGGACGTCCTCTGCTTTGACGCCGGTGAGAAGAGAAACCACAGGTTTGTAAGTTGTCGAATTGCCCATCGCGACGCACGAGCCAAACACGACCCACTCTTGCGAAGAAAGAAGAGCCGACGACACATGCGGCACCCACATCGTTGAGCTGTCGCCAAGAGTGAGAAGATCGTCCATCACCACTTTGTTTGCTTTGTGAGAGAATGCTCCCCTTGCAATCAATCTCGCGAAGAAACCACTCGTAAATGCACCTGCACGTCGCTGCTCTTGCTACTTTGTTCCGTCAGTGGATACGTGCACAAACTCCGTGACTGTCTGTTTGGCAACTTACGGGCGTGCTAACTGGTCGTAGAACGCCGCACAAAGCGCTTGACGGATGCGCGTCTTCTTCTGTTTGAAAGACGCACGAACCGACGGCGCATCAACGAGTGCGAAATCCAAATCGTCGAGCACCTTGAGCAGTTTCTCTTGAGCAGCATCAGCCTGGATGAAGATATCGCTTGACACCTCTGCCTCTCGACACCAGCTCACGCCACGACCCTTGTAACATGCCGAATCGTACGCCTCGATGATGTTCAGCAGCGTCAAGTGGTCTCCACTCTGATCGATCAAAGAATGCATGCACTCAGTGCGTGGATGCACGCTCCTGCTCGGGAGCAGCATCTCTGGCGCGCCATCCACCATCAGCACAGACACTAACTTGACGCCAGTTGCGAGGCAGCCAAAGTGAGCACACGCGATCAAAAACTTCCCCAGGCGGAGATCGATTCCGAGACGCAGTAGAGCCTTCCCCTCACGAGTTACCCGACCGTTCTGTACATCCATGGCACCCAGTGCCACCAGACGCTGCCCCGCCAGTTTAACACTCGAGCGCTCCAACGGATCCCACATCTCCAACGGCCTCTCGCCACGATTCGACAATTCCTTGTTCAGAAGCACCGTCGTGTAGACCATCGCACTGCTTTGGACGGCAGGCAACACAGTTGGTTGGTCAGCATGGTTCTCCGGATAGAGACGCACACATATTCCCGGAGCCGTGTGTCCGGCACGAAGTGCTCGCTGGATCATCGACGTCTTGGAGATTTTTTCAATCGCAATCTCGTCCACGCCGATAGCAGGATTCCACCAAACTCTGGACTCCAACCGCGTGTCAATAACGTATCGGACATTCGGCACTGCCACACCAGTCTCCGCGATACTGGTAGCAAACACTACAAGTCAATCGATGGAGGAGCTTGGTTTGAGGATACGATCAAGCTCGACCGGCGTGATGTTGTCGTGATAACCGACGACGTACGTCGTGGCGGCACCTCTATCAGTCCTCATCCCTGTCGGTTGCTGCGTATCGCTCCCAGCGTTGCCGCAGCTTGTACTCCGAATAGACGTGCGGAAGCAAAATCCCGACGACCATGAGCTGCATGTGTCCAGCTGAACGACAGTAGCTGACGTGTTGATTGCTCTGCGCGTGGTCTCCAATGCCTCTCGAACACTTCGCTAAGTACAAACACCAAAATATTGCCCTGCTCGGCCGTTCGGAACAGCTCCATCAGTCTTGTGACGGCTGAGCGCACGGCCTCGTCGACTTTTCCGGTTCCCAGCGCTGTCTCATCTATCTCAGCATCGGCACAGTGCTCGATGGGGACTGGAAAGGCCCGACTGGGAATCCGGAAGATAGCCGACTGCAGGAGCGACGGGTCCAATTGACGTTGCCATTTCTTGGTCACCTCCTCGGACAGTGCGCCGGCCACAACCACCTTGCATGGTGACAATGCAGGTATCCGTTGCTGTAGGACGCGCTGAAGCAGCGCAAGCGAGAGGTCCACGTCCAGCGATCGTTCGTGAGCCTCATCCACAATCACCGCGCAGTAGATCTTCTTGAGGTGGGCAAGATCGCGTGCTATCTGAATGAACATCCCATGGGTCATGTACTCCAACCGCGTCACGCCAGGTGTGACATTCGAATCCCCACAGCCGACGCTGTAGCCGACTTCCTGGCCGGGCGTGAGGCCTCTCTCTTTGGAAACCAGCTTGCTGAGTGAGATGGCGTTCACGCGGCGCGGCTCCAAGATGGCGATTCGGCGTGTCTCGCATGGAGGGAGGGCTTGATCAAGAAGGAGCTGGGGCAGCTGTGAACTCTTGCCCGAGCCGTTGTCTCCAATGACGATGGCAATGGTGTTTGCTGAGAGTACCGTCACGAGCGCGGGCTTCACCTCGTATAACGGCAAGCACAGCGCAAACTTCCGCCGTGGCAGGAAGAATCTGCGCGTTGGCAGTCGTGCTTGGAAAAGTGTATTTTCTTGTCGAGGGCCCAAGCATCTCGTGCAGATGTCGACCGCCACACGTAGCCTCTGGCTCACCTCCAGTTTGAACATATCCAGTTCCTTTGCGTCTTGGATTCGTCGCCGCCGTTTCTCCTCACGCGTGTACTCGTGGGGATTCTCTCGCCTTTGCTTCTCCAATTTATCACGCTTGCCTTCAGCCGCACAATCCGCGATCAATACTGGAAGGAGTGCCTTGGGATTCGGAAACACGTGGACGGTGCCGTGGACGATCGTGTTGTTGTAGGCATCATGGCACGCCGTTGCAACAAGCCCCCGAAGTTTCAAGATCGAGCCTGAACTGCTCATATAATTCAGTGTCACGTTCACATCAGTTGAAGTGTACACCCCGTGGCCGTATTGTCGCCCATGAATCCGTATACCGAGGTCAAATCCGTGCAGGGCGATGGCCGTCGCTCGCCCACACTCGATCGTTCCGTGGAACAGCACACACTCGCTGGTTTGAAACGCCGAGATCTCGCTTTTCACCTTGTGGTATTCCTCCCGATGGGCAGAGTTATTCACGCGACGCACACTCACGACGCGGGAAGCCGTATGTCGAGGGAGTTGGGCAACGAATGTTTGATACTCAGGGTCCGTAGGCGAAAGATACTCCAGTGGAGGCCGTGGCGGAAGAATTGGACTTGGTACGTGCACTTTCCAACGGCAGCCGAGCACTTAGTCAAGAAGCTCCTCATCCCGCAGAGTTCTCAGTGAATCCACACGTTGCAACTCATGCTGAAGCACAGACTTCAGAAGAAGCGACTCTAGCCCATGCCCCACCTCCTCTCCGTGCTTCTTGACGAGCGACCAAAAGCAAGTCGACAGAGTAAAATCACCGCGAGATGTTCGAACTGTGTGTTCCCCTGGCGTTTGCATGGCTGTCGAAGCAGCTATCTTGAGAGACGTCCACGAAATCCACTGCACATGATCGCACGCAGCGGGCGCCCACGACTTGCCGTCATCATCCTTGAATGCCTCGCGATCATCCCCAGGAAGTTGTCGATCCAACCGTGGAATGAATAGTGTCATCAATGTGAACAGCAGCGTGCGGCTTGCTTCATTGATGGCCTGGTAAACGCCACCAGCAGAGACCAAACCTCCCGTATCCTGTGCGAAACGTCGACACGCCGTTTGGAGAACGCCTTGGTCGTCTGGGACGCTAAAAATTGTATCACTGTTGCAGCTTCGAACTCGCTCATTGCCGAGAAGAATCACACACCGTCTGCCACTTTCTTGGCCCACGCCGACCAGCACTTCAAAGTCGTTCACACCGACGCGAGCAGGTAGCACACCGGTCCTGTGGCAGGCTTGTTCGCCACTGGACGGTTCTATCTCTGCCTTCATCATCTCTGTTGTGACGACGTCTTGTAGAATATCGCCAACTAACACTTCTGGCGTCTCTCCGTTCCCGTAGGACTCTGCTGCCACTCGCAGCACGTGGGCGAAGCTTCGACACGTCGACGCGTCGGCATCCATGAACACGATCGTCTTGAGTGTCGTCGACTCGGCCTTTTCGTACACAAACCGCACACACTCGCTCACGATCTCCATCGCCGCCAGATCGACCGGATACCCAGCGTTTCCACAGGAAATCGCTGGCATGGCGATCGACGTGAGCTGCAGTCGAACGGCTTCACACAGTGCGTTCGACACAGCGGCGCGAAGTTCTTGCGCTTGTTGCGACGACGGAAACTGGAAGCCGTCGCATTCGACAGTTGGCCCGATCGTGAAGATTGCGTGGCCATACGGAAGCTTCCCCGCTCGCATGGCGACGTCATCGCCCACTGGCTGTCGCCCGTGCTGCCGTATCCACGACTTGCAGTCGTTGTTTAAAGCGCGTCCACTCTTGCGTAGAATCGCAGCCGCAACACCACCACCGTGAGCTAATTGCGAGTTCGACGGACACACGATGGCGTCCGCAGCGCATGAAGTGAGATTGCCCTCCGTCACGATGAGGACTGGGGAGTTGCCGTTGCCGTGAGGTTGCCAACGCAGCAATTGTTGCGGGGTTTCTGGAGGTTCCCGCGGCCATAGACGGCGCCAAAACGCTGTGAATGACGACGCCTTCTTCTGTTCTGTCTGCATGATGCTGTGGTGGCTGGGAAGAAGCGCAAGTGGCGCTGTGTAGACGCTGAAGACGCAGTTAGTTGCCGCATTTTCGTGAGCGCTATTCGATGAGGAAATGTGGGACGGGAAGCAAACGGCAACATGCAAATACTAGATACTACCGATATGGACAAATTTGTCGAATTAATTATCAAAATAGACCATTAGCCCTCCCCCAACGTCGATGTCTAGTGCCCCCATCTTTCATCGGTGGTAAGATGTGTACCCTGCGGATTCTTTGGGTTCTAAAAAAATAGAAGCATTTGGGTCGCGGCATCCCCAGACGAGGAAAATGAGCACCGTCGACGCCAGCGGCTACGCGAATATGATGCGCGCGCTGTCTCCAACAGCGTCGGAGTCGTCTCAGTCTCACGCTAGTGACGCTACTAGCGTGGATGGTGCGTTGTTGTCCATGGCGGGGGCGATCTGCGATGAGTGTGAGGAGCAGCAGGCGACGCTCGAGTGCGAAGACTGTGGACTGGTGTACTGCATCGGCTGCGATAAGCGCCGCCACCGCAAGGGGAAGCTGTTGTTCCACCAGCGCAAGCGTCTGGAGGAAGCGCCCTCCGGTCAGCAGCTCGCTCTCGTGGATCCGAGTGTCTGGAGCGAAGCGCAAGTGGCGGAATGGCTGTCCGACCTTGAGCTCGAAGTGTTCTTACCCGAAGTCCAGCTTCACCACATCGATGGCGCGTTCCTGGTATCGCCACAAATGGAGACGCTCATCGAAGCGCAGTCGGGGGGGTCTCGCGGCCACAAGAAGCGGCTCTTGAGAGAGATTCAAAAGCTCAAGACGGAAGGATCTCCTGGACTCACGAGCAACACGTCGAGCGCGACGCCGTCACCAAACCGCATGCTGATCCTGAACGGCAACGGTTTTGCTTCCTCGCCCTCCGCTTCGCGCAATAACGCATCGCCATCAGTGGCCGTACCGCAGCCGAGTGAGAGGAACTCGCTGCGGCGCATGGGAGTGAATCTTCGAGTCAACATCGACACGCAGCCCGCAGCTCCAGAAAGGCACTTTTCGCCTGTGACGGCTCTGCGAGCGAGAGCCACGCACGGCCAAGTGGACGAACTGCGTGGGAGAGTGCGGCGCACATCGTCTGCGCTGCATTCCGAGCTCACGCTGGACGAAAACGCATCCACGCCAGTCGTGAACGTGAACAAGAGCGTCGAGCGGCGCAGTGTGCCCGCGCCTGTCGCGCCCATGGCGATGGGGATGCCACCGCCTCTGCAGATCGATATGAACGCGAGGCGGAATCCAGGAATGCTGCAGCTCAACATGCAGGACCAGCCTTCGTCGAATCGAGATCTGAGATCCATTCGCCAGGCGCTTGGTGGACTGGATATGGACATGGTCAAAGTCAAGAAAGACGGGCGGCCAGTGGAGGCGTCGTTTGACTTCTCGGCCGAGGGACGACTCCAGACGCAGGGCTTCGAGATTGACGTAAGTGAAGGAGGTCTATGCATTAGAATTTGGGCTCGGAATCTGATGAGACGCTGGATCTTGTAGACAAAAGGCATTGCGAACGCTCCTTCTCCAAACCAAGATACCGCGAGCAAGCGCAAGACGACTCAAGTTGGCGCCCGGCAGTACCTCGTTCTCTTGAATGAGTTAGGCCATGGAGCCAGCGGCAAAGTGTACAAGGCATTGTATGTTCCGACCTTCAAGCTCGTCGCCGTCAAAGTGATCCGCGTGTTTGACCAGAAGAAGCGCCATCAAATGGTGCGAGAGCTCAAGTCGCTGTACTTCAACTGGGCTCCGATCAACGACACATCCGGCAACGCTGCGTGTCCTGAGCTGGTGATCTTCTATGACGCTTACACGAACCCAGAGATCGGCTCGGTGTCGATCGTGCTGGAGTACATGAATGGAGGCTCGCTCGAAGATTACATGCAGCAGTCGGGCAAGCGCACGGAAACGGAGCTGGCCAATATCGCATACTGTGCACTCAAAGGGCTCGCGTTCTTGCACGAACACCACCAGCTTCATCGTGATATCAAGCTGAGCAACATGCTGATAAACCAGGACGGCCAAGTGAAGATCTCCGACTTTGGCATCTCACGTGACCTGGAAAGTACACTCGCCAAGGCCGCGACTTTCACGGGGACGCTGCTGTACATGGCTCCTGAGCGCATCAGTGGCGGACTGTACTCGTATCCGTCGGACATTTGGTCATTTGGCCTCGCACTGATGGCTTGTGCCATTGGCAAGCTCCCCGTGCCGACGAAGGAAGGCTACTGGGGTGTTGTCCACGCCGTGCAGGAGCAGCCGTCACCCAAGCTGACAGACTACGGGACGGAGTACTCGCCTGAACTGTGCGAGTTCCTCGACTTATGTCTACGCAAGAACCCAATGACGAGACCGCCTGCTTCTCAGCTTCTTGAGCACGCGTTCATCAAACGCTTCTACGAGCCAAGTGTACGCCATTCCATCGACATGACATCGCCGAGTCTCCAGCAAAAGCGAGAGAAGCAACTACAGGAACTCGATACCATCGCAAAGCAAGTACGCTTGTGGTGGCAAGACCACGCGGACTCCCTCTTGTCGCCCACAGGCAGAGGAGCAGAGCCAGAAAACGTTCTCCATCAAGTGCCTCACGATGAGAAAATTCACACACTCGCGAAGCAACTCCATCTTCCAGTCGACATCGTGGCAGACAAATTCAAGTTCATGGTGGCCGGAAGCAGTCTGCAGACCATGGGTCCCACCCAGGGTACCCAAGGTTCGTAACTGTGCTGAGCGTGTTTTACTTTGGGATAACGAAACTAAGATTAATCCTGGAAAGTACAACCATTTCGTACGTGTGTTTCTTCCCAGCGTTGATTTCAAGGGCATCGCACCCACGACCAGGCTTGCAAAGTCTCTCATTCTTCGATTTGCCTCGCCCGCCGCACATCAAGACCCCAAGAAGAAGCACCAGACGTCAGTGATGGCGAGACGTCGAAGTCGCGCGAAGAAGTCGTCCTCCACGTCGGACGACGACCTTGCAGGCGTGATCCAAGCCAGCAGCGACAGTGGTGGCAGTCGCAATCCACGTGCTCTGCAGACGCTTCCCAGTGCTTTGTCGACGCAGCGCCTTGCTCGGTCGCAGTCCAAGATCTCCGAGCTGATCGACCACGCGCACCAGCACGTCGAGCTCGTGGTCCGCCTCTGTGATGGAGAAGATGACGCGGGCAACAACGGCGACTGGCCAAGCCTAAAGGATGACGCTCACACGAACAGCAAGGCCGCCGTGGTGTCGAGTGGCAGCAAGATGAAGAAGCTGTTACTTGCGTTGCTGCGCAAGAAGCAGACGGTGACTCGCCTCGCTCCTTTTTCTCGCAAGTCTCAAGACGATGCGCGCTACAACCGTCTGCAGCAGGGATACTCTGCGCTGCACCAGCATTTGGCCGATACGGAGACAGGTCGCAAGCAGCTTGAGGAGTCGCTGACGACGTTTCGCATGCGTGCGCTTGCGATGGAGTCGGTGTTGCCGCCCGAGCCTCGCGAAAGCCACGTGATGATGACGTCGCTCCACGCCTGTTTCGCCCAGTCCGCCGATCTCATCGACGAGATGATGAACACTCTCACTGACGAAGTCGCAACACAAACCCAGGCGAAGATTGATCAACTCACGACGTTCAAGGTAAGTGTTTGCATGGATATCGCCTCTGCTTCTCAAGCCAAACTCACTGTGTGTGATCCGACAGGCAACTCTGGAGCGTCGTGATCGCATGAATCTCGACTTGGACGTAGCCAAGCAACACGTAAGTGACGGGCGGTGTACCCCTTCAACGCTTTCATAGTTCTAATACGCGCTGTTGTGTAGCTGGAGCAGTTCCAGAAGCTGTCGCTCAAGCAGCGCAGTGCGATCCCAGGCGCCTACGATCTCGAACTGGCGCAGCGCAAACACGAGGCAAGCTCTGGTAATAGGCATTTCGCCTGTACACTCACCAGTCTACTGACTGCCTTCCTCTATGTGCTGATGTAGTACAATGCGCTGCGCCGCCGCGTGGCTGCGCTCACCGTCGCGACGGAGCACGTCTTCCAGTTCTACGCGCATCTCGACCACTGCATTGTCGACCCAGAAATGAGTTCGGTAAGAGTGTTGGTCTCCAAATGTAGCCATGTCACAAAGAGGGGGGAGGTTACGCTCATGTACTGATTTGTGGTGGTTACGCTAGACCCACCGCCAACTCACCCGTTTCTTTGAAAAGCACGCGCGTGTGTTTGAGAAGAACGTTAAATAACGCGCGTTATTTAGCAGACAACAAGACAAGATCGCTGCATAAAATCCAACAGCCAAATTTGATCACGAAAACCGTGAATATGCGCCGCTTAGCGCTCTTCTTGGCGGCGATTTCCGCGTCTGTGGTTGGTTTCCAGGATGTCCAAGCAGCTTCTTCAGATAGCCGCGTCGCCTGCAGTCCGGATGATGTGTTGTGGTTCTGGAAAGGTGCTCTGACGCCTCAGTCCGTGACGTTCAAGATGGGTCTTCGCGACGGCCACCGCTGCAAGGACCGCGATTTCATTCTCCACGCGTTCCCAGACCTGGAAAACGACAGCGAGAAGCCGCACTCCACGCTCACGATGTGTCTGAGCGTCGGTGACGGCAGCGACGAGTTCTCACAGGCGAAAACCTGCGAATTGGAGCACTTGACGTACCCGGACCGCCGCTACAGCTACGTGTTGTCGTTTGTACCGGCCGACAAAGGCACGCCGAACGCCGTCGTGCAGCGTGGAACGTTCCACACGCCGCCTTTGGACGGCGAGCCGTTCAACTTCCGCTTTGTGATGTCGTCGTGTGCGGATGAAGTCTCGGATCCGGCCGTGTTCCACGACATGAAGCGTCAGGATCCGTTCATGTTCCTGCACATGGGCGACCTCCACTACCACAACATCGACGTCCACGACGTCACCAAGTTCCGTGACGCCTACCACTCGATGTTCGCGTCGCCTGCCGGCCGTGCGATGCTGGAGATGGATTTGCCGTTCGCGTACATGTGGGACGACCACGACTACGGACCGGACAACAGCGACAAGACGGCGCCAGGACGCAACGCGTCCGTGCAAGTGTACCGAGAGTTTGTGCCGCACTACCCACTGCCGGGTGATGGTCCACTGAGCGCCGTGTACCAGGCGTTCACTATCGGCCGCGTGCGGTTCATTTTGACGGATCTGCGGTCGGAACGCACGCCTAATTTGGCGCCAGACGTGCCGTCTAAGACCGTGCTGGGTGCCAAGCAGAAGAAGTGGTTCAAGGAGGAACTCGTGAGGGCGACGCAGGACCCGCACATCGGTATGATCGTGTGGTGTTCGACGATGCCCTGGCACGACGACGAGCGCAAGTGGGGCTACTTCACGTACGAGCAGAAGGACCTGATCAACTACATGAAGGCCCACGGCGTGAACCGGTGGAAGCCCGTGGTGATCGTCAGTGGTGATGCGCACATGCTCGCGATCGACGATGGCAGCTTCACGCCTGGTAATATGACGCTGTTCCACGCCGCTGCGTTGGGAAGACCGGGATCTGTCAAGGGCGGACCGTACAGCCACGGAGCGATGCCGGGATCGGGCCAGTACGGCATCGTGGACGTGAGAGACGATGGCAAGAAGGTGTGTCTGCACTTCCAGGGCATCCGCACGGGTGAAGGCGTGCTGATGGAGTACGATACGTGCAAGCCCGAGACGACGCCGTCGAACGGAACGTTCTACCCGCCGTCGATTCCAATTCGACAGCTCACGCGAGCACTCAAGAAGGCCAAGAAGCGAGCTCCGCAGATCCTGTTGGGTCTCGCGCTGAGCTCTGCTGTGATCCTCCTGTTGTGGCAGTACGTCCGCAAGCGTGCGGCAGCTGAGACCAAGAAGAATAGATAAAACTACCAGTTCAAGACGTGAGAGAAGTAGAGAGAGGCTTAAACTTTATGGCATGTGACTAATTGAACTATGTTTTTATGATTGAAAGAGCGGAGTGTGCTGGAAGCTTCAGGTCTCTTTCACTGCTGCAACGTCGTCAGGAAGAAACGGACTGACGCCTAATCTGTGGAGAAACGCCTCGAAGCCGATCGCGAACTCGATGTACTGCAGCGTGTAGTCCTCTGTGAAGCTGTAACAGATCATCGCGTCGTACGGCAGGTGGACGTGGCGCTCGTGGGAACTTGTCGACTGCCGGCGGTTCGCCTTGGTGGCCTCTTCAGGTTCGTCTTCGTCATCTTGCTGCTGCTCAGACTCCGTCGTCGGCTTGACTGGAGCTTCCGACGGTGAGACTTGAGCGGCGCTTGTGGCTTGTGGCTGTGATAGTGAGAAGCAAGTGGCCTTGTTCGCAACCTCCCTCGTCTCTCTCGTGATCCGGTTGGTGGCCATGAGCAGGAACGAAAACACTTCAGCTTCGCCATCGTATGGGATGCCCAGCGGATCGCTGTCCTCACTGCCGCGTGTCCCGACTTCTCTATCACTCCTTTCTGCGTCTCTCCTGGACGCACTGTGGCCTTCTTCAATGTTTTCGTCACTGTCGCTGCCACTATCTACACCAGTCCGATCAGATTCACGCTCGGGCATCTTGCCGTAGGACAGGAAGACGCGCATCGCCAGAGTGTTGGAGTTCAGGAAGACGCCTTCACGCTGCGAAGGCAACGGACATCGTGTCTCGCCCACGTACAGCACGGCCTCGTACGTCCAGTCCATTGGTCGGAACTGGAGCGGGTTGAACAGGTACAGCAAGTACGTGTTGCTCACCAGTGCGTTCACACACATGTCTTGCTGCTGAAGGCGATACCGCAGCGTATTGTCGTCGATGTGGATCGTCATACCTGACAGTTCATGGAGCTTCATGGCCTTGTAATTGACAGGTGCTCGTGTGTTGAGTCCCGTACCAGTAGCTTGCAGAGGCCGTGCTGGCTCGAGCTGTGCTTGTTCTTCACCTTCAGCATCCACCTCTCCAAGGGCGTCCACAGGTAGTTCCTGGTCTTGGGCGTGGACGATCGCCGGTGGTGCTAGTGGGCGGTAGATGAGATCGTCAATTGACGCCCACATCTGCATCATGACTGTCGTGCTGTCCAGAAAGGCACCGTCCGCAAACTCGAACGTGCCTCTCAATAGCGTGTTGGAGTCCAGCAGAACTGGCGCTGGAAACACTCGGAACAACTCGCTCTCAAACATCAGCGAGCTGCGCAGCGACGCCACGGACGCCATGAGATTGATATGCTCGTTCAGCAGCCCACGCGCCTCGTCCACCGACACCATGCCGATGAGCGCCGAGATCTCTTGGATCGAGCGGTTGATCCGCAGCGACAGATCGAACATGCGCTCGCAGCGGTTGTATACGATGGCGCGTTCCCGTGAACACATCATGCTCTTGCCCTTGTCCATGGAGAAGCACGTAGTCTCACCGCGTGTGTTCATCAAGTACACACGTGCCGATACATTGTCGACCACTTTACGTTGCAAGTACGACCGCAACTTGAACACTTTGCGCCACCGCAAGGTCGCGAAACGCAGTGCACCGAACCTTGCGACCACGCGCTGCCGCCACTCGGTCTCACACAGCGCTGCGCTCTCTTTGTCGACGAGGCCAATGTGTTCAAGCTCATAGTGGCTGCAAAACGGCAGCAAAAACGACAGCACGGACGCGAGGGACGAGTCTGTCGCTGGGAGAACGGGGGCTTCGTCTGCAAGGGAGAGACCACGCAGCGCTGCTGGAAGCACTAGTGTGGCTGCCATGACGACGTGGACGCCGCTGGACGAGTATTCCTGCCTGGGGGACGGATACTGAGCGCAGGAAGCCCAGGAGCTCCCGACGGTTGATGGTGTATTTATTTTTCGTGGCGACACAGGAGAAAATACCGAAGCGAGACAAGAGATCGATGATTGGCTGAAAATATGGATCATTTCGACAAATCGTTGAAGTTGATACTTTCATATTTTCTGGGGATTCAGGGTAGATTTTCAGTTTTTCTGGAAAAACGCAGAGTTCAAGATGGCTACACTTGGTGTTTTGCATTGCCAAAAATACGGCAATCGCCCCACCACATCAGATCGATTGACATTGGAGGCGTTGCTGAGCGATTGAGCAAGGCAGCAAGAGGGGGCGCTGATCGGTGAGGCGTCAAGATGAAGCGGAAGGAGCTCCTCGCTGCGTGTGAGAAGCTCATCACGTCGTTCAACCCAGAGAAGACGACGGTCGACTCGCACGCCGAAGAAGAGCTCCAGCACTATGACACAACCGACCGATTGTTTCTGCAGCAAGTGTTCTACGGCACGTTCCGGTATCGTGAGCTGCTCAAGCCACTGCTCACGCACTTTCTCAACAACAACTCGAGCAAAGTGAGCCGCAATGATTATACCAAGTTCATGATCATCGCTTACTTGGCGATGTTCCGCCTGGAAGAGATGGGTGCGCCGGCGTTCTCAGCACTTGTATCGGCCCTCGACCCGACTGCAATGCACGTCTTCCTGTCGTACTTCTTCGACGACAGCAACCTGCAAGGTCCCATCAAGTCTGAGTGGATTCGAGTGCTGGATCAGGACTTCGTGCAGGAAATCATCGACAAGATGATCCATTTCCGAGTTGACGTGAACTCGCTCCTGGAGCAGCTATACGCCAAGGCCTTCGGTCGAGCTGCCGCCAAAGAGAGTTTGAAAGCCGCTGGAGGTGTTGCACCAGTTGAGAAGAAGCCTGCGACGGTGCCCGTCGCGCCCAACATTACGCAGCCACGACCTCGGAAGGTGGTAAAGCCTGTTCGAATCCCACAGGAAGTGAAGGCGAACCCCGTACCGGCAACGCTCAATCGGCTCACACTCGCTGATATTGGGAAGCAGCAGCAAGAACGGAAGGCAAAGATCAAGGACGACGTAACCAAGAAATATGAGGAAGCTGCCAAGGATATGTTCCACTTCGAGTCGATGGCCAAGAGCAACATCGACGAAGTGCGCGAGAAGGTGGAAGCCGAGCGTAGTGCGCAGCTAAGGTTTGACTTCAAGGCCAAGCCAGCGCCTGAATTTCAGTCAAAAGGCAAGGAGATCAAGCTGAATGCCGCCGCCATTTTGCGCGAAGACGCCTTGTTCAAGAAGAAGCAAGCCAAGGAGGCGCAGTTGATTCATGCCTACGAGTCGGAACTACGGGACCCGATGAATTTCTACCGGTGGCAGAGCGAGATGCTGCAGCAAGACCACGAAAAGTGGAAAGCTGAAGTGGAGAAGCGGCGTCTGGAGATGGTCCAAGCTCAGTATGAAGCAATTGAGGCTCAACACCGAGCCAAGATGGAAAACAGAGATGTGGCGATCCAGATGAAAGGGATCTCGAAAGAGATGGAAGCTCAGCGGATGTCAGATCTGCAAGATATTGAGGAAAAGAATCGCCAACAGATGACCGAGATCCGGAAAGTGCGAGATGTAGCACCACGAGAAGCTGAAGAGCGACTGAAAGAAGAGAAGCACAAGCAACGTGAGGAGATGAACGAGTTCTTGGCTTCTGAGAGAGAGCGCAAGGCGGCTCAGGATGCGATCGAGCAGGCCCAGCGTGAAGATCTGATCCGCCAGATCCGTGCTTTAGATCGTGTGCATCGTGAGCATGTTGTGGTGTTCGACCCGACGGAGACGGTTCAGCTTGGGCTGCTTGAAGAGATGTCGCTGTCGGAGCTTCGTGAGCGGCTTCAAGTCCGCAAGGTGGAGCAGCAAGCGTGGGAGAACAGTCGTCGCGAGAATATCATACAAGAGAAACAGGAGAAAGACGCGGACTTGGAGGAGAAAGTGAAGACGCTGTCCAAGCTTCGTCGAGCTGCAGCAGAGGCGAATGCAAGCCAAAAGAGTAGGAAAAAGGCTCTCGAAGAACAAAAAAAGCAAGAGGAAGAAGCCAGAAGACGAGAAGGCAACCTGAAGCTGGCTCAGAAGCTTACGGAACAGCGCAAGGCCCGTGAACAGCAAGTCGAACGTCTTCGACTCGAAGCCGAGGAGATCTCGAAGCGGCGCATGTTTCTGGGTGCTGCCAAGACAATGCTCGAGGAGAACCACTTTGACCAGCTCAAGCGAGGCTCTGAACGACAAGCACGTGGGCGTCAGCTGATGACTCAGGTGACCGCCAAGACCGAGGAGAGCGTGCGAGACCGAGCGCAGTGTCTGCGCGAAGACTTCCAGCACGCGCAGCTCACAAAGAAGCAGCAAGACGATGAAGAACGATCACAGCGATACGAGAAAGAGCGCCATGACAGCAAGGCCCGTGGTAGAGACGAAGACGAGCTGCTGCGCTCAATTGCTCGCAATGAAAAGCACCGGTACTTGCACGCGAAAGAGATCCTCCAGAACCGCAACGTGTACGCGACCGTCCAGTCTCAACAATTGATCACACAGGCGCGAACTGTTCGAGCAGCTCGTGAGTCAGCAGCGGGCAAAGGCTCCAGTAATCAACAGGACCGATAGTGTAGAGCCTCAGCTTGAGGACACCAGGATAATTCCGTAATGAGCTCATTTCGCAAAAGTGTAGCCATCCATTGTGGGAAGCTCAAACAGCTGGGTCTTCTAATGAGGTCATTACGAGTCTAGCGAACCATTTCTGATTGGCCAATATTTTGAGTCCAGTTTAGACCATGGAAGGAAAACGCTATCGCCACGCTGGCGGGAAACGCGTTCGCGTTGGTGTTGGCGTCGGCGTTGACGATGGCGCCATGTACCCAGTTTAGACGCGTAAGATTGGGTCTCTGGCTCGATGTGCAACCCAAAACAACGACAAAATCTGAAACCAACGCGGCGTCTTGTCACACACACGCGCAGTTTGGTTGACGTCTAACCGCCCAGACAATAGACCACTCGGCGCTCAATTGATCTCCCACTCTGCACTCTGCAACTTGACCGACGGACGCCAAGAAACGCCAACAAAAACGGGGAGGGGGACAGGAGGATCTCGAGTAGTTGGTGATCGCCATGACGTTCGACGCCAATGGCAAGCGCAAGTGGAACGAGTTGGACTGGGAGGTCGTGATGGAGGCGCAGTCGTTCGTTGCGATCTTCGCTGCATCCACCGACGACGACGCTGCCAACGAGGAAGAAGCGCCATCAAAGTCTAAAAAGACCAACTCCAAGAGAAAGGTAAAGGCCAAGACGACTAAAACCACCAACAAGTCTAAAGCGAAAGCGAAAGCGAAAACGCCAACAACTTCGCGTCGGTCGTCACGTTCCAAGGGGAAAGCAAAGGGAAACGAAGGCGAAGATGACGAGGAGCAAGCGGCGGAAGACGGCAACGCGGCGGGCGCAGACGGCACGGACGGCGCTGTATCCAAGGACGATGCGGAGAAGGAGTTGTTCTGGCTGGCGGAGCTGTGCGACGACGTGACGGAAGACATGCTGGACACGGACATTAGCGTCCACATCCGTTGGTTGAACAAGCGCCAAGGAAACGTGTACGAGTACGCGTTTGACGACGTCGTGGACGTGCAGACGATCCTGTGCCACGTGTACATGCAGGAGCGCAGTGACGGCTCGCTGGAGCTCACGTCCAAGTCGTTGGCGCGCGTGGCGCGGTGTGTGAAGCGCACCAAGGGCGAGTTGCCGGAGGATGAAGACATGGAAGAAGACGACGAGAAGCCGCCGCCGTCCAAGCGCAAGAAGCGCGCGACGGCGCACGACGCGGGTGATGACGACGACGGCGAAGGGCGCTCGAAGCGCCGTCGTGGCGGTGCCGGTGGCGGTGGAGGGAAGCCGAAGAAGCTGTCGAAGCGAGAGGAGGCGATGCATATCCCGCCTAAGTACGCAACTGTGAAGGCCGATCAGTACGAAGACACGGAGATCTGCGGCAAGCACGCCCTGCTGCTGTCCAAGGACGACGCCATGGCGACGAGTAAGGAGGTTGTGCGTGCAGTGGTGACCAAGAACCACAAGATGCTCAAGAAACTGGTCGAGGACAAGGCTGTGTACAAGCAGATCCACTCATTCAGCATGCAGCACAGCGTGGACGTGGCCAAGACGGCGCTGCACTACGCGATCGAGGCGGACGATCTCACGGCGGCGGCGTTGTTGCTGAAGGCGAAGAAGCTGGAGAAGAAGGTGCTCGCGAAGAAGCCCGAGATGTCGCTGCCGTCGCATTCCACGGGCAAGCACACGAGCTCTTACAGCGACTACAACCGCCGTGCGATCAATGCGAGTCGTGGTGGAAAGGAAGGCAACAACGCGCTGATGGCCGACCAGGATGGCAGCGTCAACGAGAAAGAAGACAACTTTCTGTGGGACTACAACAAGACCAGCGTCAAGATGCTCACGCTGCTGAATCCGACGGGCGAGTGGGCCAACGGCTACAGTGTGCCGTATATCGTTGCCAAGGTGTGTCGTGGAGGAAACTACAAGCTCGCGGCCAAGATGATTGAGACGCTCAACCGCAACGGAGGCTGGGGATTCAACGATCTCCACTGCAAGGTGCTGTCCGACACAGACGAGAATCTGCCCGCGTTCCGCTCTGTATCGGCGATCAAGCAGGCGACGCAGACCAAGATCCGACCACTGCACTTGGCAGCGATCAATCCCAACATCAAGTACCTGGAGGCGATGTGGGACAGCGCTGGTGACGAGTGGAGCTCGGCGAAAGATGACTTGGCCTTCGAGCCGATCCATTTTGCAGCCGTGTGCGAGTCGACTGCGCCGTTGGCGTTCCTTCTGGAGCGCAAGTGCAACATGTTTGCCCGCACCAAGAGACGCCAGACGCCGATCATGCGCGCGCTACTGGCCAAGCGCGACGACAACGTCATTTTCATCATGGACAAGGCTTCCGAACAAGGTGAAGATGTGCTTGCCAAGGTCGTCGCGGAACGTGGTCCTGGCTCCTTCCAGCCAATCCACTACGCGGCAAACTACGGTTGCACAAAGGCCCTTGACCACCTCCTGAAGAACGGCGCCGATGTCAACAGCGTGTGCGAAAGCAAGCTGACTCCGCTCTGCCTGGCGGCTCGCGAAGGCCACTACGACTGCGTGCAGCTGTTGCTCAACCACGGTGCCAAGATCAACGTCGGTGACAAGCTGAAGAAGACGCCGTTGATTCATGCTGTCAAGAATGGCCACACTCGATTGGCAGTGCTGCTTATCAACAATGGCGCGAACGTGAACGCGTACGATACGTCCGAGAACAGTGTCGTCCACTACGCGGCGAGCTACGGGTGGAAATCGTGCCTGGAACTTCTGTTCGACGCAGGTGCCGACTTTTGGTCCAAGAACTCGTGGGGTTTCGTGCCGCTGACCTGCGCTCTGTTGAAGCAGCGACTCGTGTGCTCTGAGTTCATCATGGAGCGTGATCCGAACCAGCACTTCCTCGACTTCCGCGACCGTCAGGGCTGCACCATGCTCTTCTTGCAGTGCAACCACTCGAGGAATGTGTCGCAGATCAAGTATCTTCTGGACAAGGGACTCAACCCGAACATCCCGAACTCGGAAGGCATCTACCCGCTGCAAGCGCTGTTGCAGCGAGCGGTACCCAAGAAGGGTGATGAGTCCAGCAGTGGTGAAGACGAAGATCCAGGGGCATTCTACCACGACGCGGTTCGTTTGTTGCTGGAGAACAAAGCCCTCGCGCACTATGACGTCGAAGTGAAGAAGCCTGTCCCGGGTCTCAAGGACAAGCCCGTTCCGGTTCTCCAGCCGCTCCACATTGCGATGGATCGCAACCTGAAGGACGTGCTTTTGATGCTGATGAACGAGTTCGACGCCGATCCGTTCAAACAGAGCAGCGACGGCCTCGATGCCTGGATGGCTGCAGCTTTCTCCGACCAATCATCCGATTTCTTCTTGGAGACACTGCTGAAGCATCACACGAAGAAGCACAAGAACAAGAAGCTCGAGTTCTCGTCTGTGGATGTCGACGGCGACAACATTCTCCACTGTATCGCTGGCGGTCGCCCGCTTGAAATCAATTCACCAGCTCTTGTGCGGGAACTGATGTCGAAGTGTCAGAATCCAGCAGCTCTCTTGGCGGCGAAGAACGACAACGGTCTCACGCCGCTGCAGCGCCTCCTGGAGCAAGAACGTGGTAAGCCGAGCAAGGACATCAGCCTTCCTGAGCATGCAGAACTCCTCGAAGAAGCCAAGCGCGCAGACGAACGATTCTCAGACATCGTCGAGATGTTTGCCGAGTTTGCGAAGAATGAAGACTCGTGGGTCTGGTACGTGGATGAGGCGACCGCCAAGGACGAGGCAGCAAGTGCTCCGGCAGTTGCCGATGATGGCTCGGACGCGGCTTCAGACGCCGACGCTAGTGATCCAGGCAGCGACAACGATCAAGATGATGATGACGAAGCTGAAGACGACGAAGGCAGCGGTTCGGATGATGATGATGAAGAAGAAGTTGCTCCTGCTGTCGCGCACGAGGATGCCGAGAAATCATCCAAAAAGCTCGTGAAGTTCTTGTCGATCTTGCACATGGCAGCTAACCGAAAGCTCCGCCAGGACGCGAAGAAAGAAAACGACAAGTGGTTCGGACGCAACCTCGTGACCATTCTTCTGAAGAAGATAACGTTCGACCGAGCGACGATCAATTTCCCCGACTACGCGAGCCACAACACGGCGCTCATCTACGCTGTGCAGCGCGGTGATACTGAAAGTGTCACGGCTCTGTTGAAGGTTGGAGCGGATTCGAACCATTCACCAGTGAAATGCGAGACCTGCACGACGGAGAAGAAGCCTTGCCAGTGTCCACGCGATCTTGTCAACACGGCTCTCATCGTCGCAGTTCGAAACAACAACCTGGAGATGGTACGCATTTTGCTCGAGGCCGGTAAAGCGGACGTGCACTGCTACGAGAAGGAGACGCTCAACCGCCCGTTGCATCTTTCGCTAGCGGCAAACAACGCAGAGATCACCAAGATTCTCCTTGAGCACAAGGCAGATCTGTCGAAGCTCAACGCCACCGGATCTTCCCCGTTGCACCTTGCGGTCCACGCTCGTCACTCCGTGAATGCCAGACAGCCACACGAAGGTGAAGTAGAGTACACCAAGCTCGATAACTCGGAGAGCCTTTCGTCGACGTCGCTGTCGGCAATTTCGGTAGCTTTGCAGAGCGACCAAGCGAAGTACGTCGTCATGAGCTACGATGCCAAGAAGCGAACTCCTGTCCATCTAGCTGCGGCGAACCGAGATATCGAATTGCTGCGTGCGCTGGTCAACGCGAGCGCGAACAAGAAGATGTGTGTCAACAAGGCCGACCAGTTTGGCCGCACGTCTCTTCATTTCGCAGTCAACGCTTCGTCGATGAGCCCGGATGCGTCGTTCGAGGTCGAGCGATTCTTGCTCCAGAGCGGTGCAGATGCGAACGTCGTTGACCAGTTCAAGTTCTCTGCGTTGCACTTCGCGCTCTTCAAGGTGAACATGGACTGGCACTTTGACTACGACACGAAAAAAGACAAGACTCAGGCGGCACGCGAACGTGAGGAAGGCACGTACGCCTCCAAGAAGGCCGATGCGTTCCTGGAAGAGCTGTCGAAGATCCCATCGAATGAGACGGACCCCGTTGAGACCGTGTCCAACTTGACGTCGATTCGTGACATCAAGGCTGATGCCCAAGACGTGCTCGGTAGAACGCCGTTGCACCTCGCTGCTGCGACTGGAGCATTCGTGTGCGCTTCGGCAGTGCTAGCCGTGCACTCTACTGCTAGCATGAAGAAGATCGCTTTGGCGATCACGGACAACGACAAATTCACTCCGCTTGGTCGCGCTGTCGAGAACCTGCGCCAGACCACGATCATGACGATGCTGCAGAATGGCGCGGAAGTCGACGGCCACATCACGCTCAAGGAGACATCTCGCGATGATGTCACTGGGAAGGAGACGACAACGAATACATACAGCTACTTCTACCATGCCGTCAAGAACTCGCTGACTGGAATCTGCCAAATGCTGCTGAACGCCAAGTTCTCCAAGCGCCAAGCAGTGGAGGATGCAGTCTTGTGTGGCCAGTTCCAACTTGCCAGCAACCTGATGGTTGGTATCGAAGTCTCCGGTGGTAGTGCGCTCTTGACCAAGGCAAACGCTGCAGGAGATACGTTGCTGCACTCGCTCGCTCGTGTCGACAAGCCATTTGATGATCTCGCGCGGAACATCGCATGGAATTTTGTGGACGCGGGTCTGAAGGCGAACCAGACGAACGCCTTGGGCCACTCGCCGCTGCACTACGCTGCAGAGACAGGAAATATCCATCTCATGGACTTCTTGCTCCACAACAAGTGCGACGTCAACTCCGCGAGCAAGGCGGGCGAGACTCCGCTCATTTATGCGTTGAAGCGGTCGACGATTTCGGACAAGCAAATGGTCCAAGTGGTGAAGTACTTCATGGAAAAGCCCAGCATCGATCTCCGTTCCAAGGACAAGCAAGGCACCAATGCGCTTTCGGCTTTCTTGGATCGCTTTGTCGAAGTCAAGAACCAGAAGAACACCGACGCATTGTTTGAGTGGCTCGAGGCACTGCTAAAGAAGGGCGTGGACTCGAACGTCGCCTTCACGAGCGTTCGCCCAAAGGACTTCTTCCAGAATGAATTGCTCGGATCCAGCACCGAAGTCCAGATTCCTCCCGTTATTCGAGTGTTGTACACGAACTCGTCGACCGTGCGATGCAGTTTGCTGGGACTGCTGCTGCGATACGGTGCGAAGGTGAACGCTGCTGATAGCAAGGGAAACTCGTTGCTGATGCATCTCGCGGCGAAGAACATGATCCCAGAATTGCACCTGGTGCTTGGTAAGACGAAGACAATGCGTGATCCTGTCGACAAGAAGTCGAAGAAGCTCCACACGATCCACGTTCCGCCAAACGATGTGAAGCAGGCGATTGCGCAGACCAACAAGATCGGCCAGAACGTGCTGCACGTTGCCGTCAAGCCCATGGCGTTCGGTTCGCATGAGAACAAGGAACTGCTGGAGCTGTTGATCTCCAGTGGCGCCAGTCTACAGGCTCGTGACAACGCCAAGCGCACACCAGTGGATTACACGTTGGACCAGTCGTCGCGATTTTTGTATCGTTTCCTGCACGAGAAGTACCCGAAGTTCGCCAGCAAACCAGAGAATGAGGTATTCGACACTAGCATGGAAGACTGGGAGGTGGCACCAGACTACACGTCCGATGCTGCCGCGTATATCGCCGACTGCGAGTCGAACGGCAAGATTTCTAAGACGAAGCTTCACCCCGAGCCGAACTCGAACTGCGACGTGGGCTCGCTCAAGCGTGTGTTTGGACAAGTCGACGAGCACGACAAGGTGATCAGCGGAGAGGAGTATGACGCGCTCTTGACCAAGGTCGACGTCAAGAACGGTCGCTTCGGTTTGAACGTGTTCTACCGCTGCCAGATCGTGCACGACCAAATCCAAGGCATCTACGTCGTGTTCACGAACTGGGGTCGCATTGGTGAAGAAGGCAAGTTCCAGAACACTCCATTCCATGTGAGCGACGAAGCTGTGGCAGAGTTCAAGAAGATTTTCCGCTCCAAGACGGGCAACCATTGGCACGAGCGCCACGAGTTTGTGAAGCACAACCAGAAGTACAACCTCGTGCAGCGCGTCAACTACCAGACCAAGGTGAGCGAGGAGATCACGGTGCCTTTCGTAGAGGCTGCAGAGAAGCAGGCCTTCGCGTCGTCGAAACGCAACTTTGCTGCGAGCGTCTCGGAAATGCTGTATGCGATCACAGACGTACGCAACCTCCAGCTCGCGGCGACGGAAGATGCCAAGTTTGAAGGAAGTTTGCCACTGGCCAACAGCGATGAACTCAAGAATGCCGTCGAGCGACTGGTGGAGATCCGTGAAGTGATTGAGACGCGTGATAAGCTCACGGAAGAGATGAACAAGGTGCGCGGTGACATGTCGGACAGCGCAGCGAGCCAGCTCACGGAGTTGTCGGAGCAGCACACCACGTTGACGGAGGAAGTGAGTGAGAAGAGCAGTCGATACTACGAGGTGATGCCCTGCAATGAAGACTCGTTCGGCTCGTCGATCAAGGCGTTTAACAACGTAAACGACGTCAACGCCGAGATCACACGTCTGCGCATGCTCATCGACATCACGCACACGTACAAGATGCTGCTGGGTGCCAAGAAGTTCCAGAGCACGGTCCACCCACTGGACTACTGTTACGACGCGCTGCAAGTCAACTTGGCGCTGGTATCGCAGGAGTCGCACGAGGCCAAGCTTCTCTCCAAGTGGTTCTTCAACGGCCTGCGTCCGTACAACAGGTCACGCTACCGCATTTCGAACGTGTTCGAAGTGTCGAGAAATGGAGAGCAGACGCGCTTCTTGGAGACACTGGACACCAAGACGAGCTTGAAGAACACGCACTCGCAGTTGCTGTGGCACGGCACGAAGCGCACCAACCTCATGGGTATTCTGTCGCAAGGCTTGCGCATCGCACCGCCAGAGGCGCCGCACCACGGCTATATGTACGGCAAGGGTCTGTACTTTGCAAACGTGGCTGCGAAGAGCTTGGCTTACTGCGACTCGGGCTACACGATCACGTCGAAGTCGAAGGATGCCGAAGGAAACGAGGTCAAGAAGGACCGCAACGTCCACTATCTGTTGGCGTGCCAGGTCGCATTAGGAACACCGAAGGAGTTGATGGGGGGAAGCGAGTACGGCAAGCAGATCGAAGGCGTTGAAAGCGTGCGCGCTCTCGGCCAGAACCTTCCTGATCCAAGCGGAATTATCGTCTCGCCTCAGTCGGGAGCCGCTCTTCCACTCGGTAAAGTCGGCCAGGTCGGTATTGCGTTCCCGTTCAAGACGGTGTGGGCGAAGACCCAATGCGACCCGCAGCCATGGTCCTGGTATGATCGCGACCCGAAGTCAACCAAGGAAACGCAGGAGCTGTGGGACAAGATCGTGGCGGAGACGGACGAAGGCAAGACGTACACGATGGAGGAAAACGACGAGAAGAAACACGTCTTCCAGTATGGCTACGAGTCGAAGACCATCACCGTCGAAGTGCTCACCAAGGACACGACCAGGGGCTCCGACGATGCGTTCCACTGCGATGCGACGCTCAAGATCACGGCCAAGAACGACGGACAAGACTCGTTTTCGTGGCAGGTGAAGCGGTTCCGCAACGCGTTCTTCAACTCCCCTCTGGGCGACGACTTCAAGATGATCGAGACGCAATGTCCAGAGTATGACGAGCTCATCGTGTACGACGAAGGCCAGGCGCGGATCCGCTACTTGGTGGAGGTCGAGACGCTCTGATCGAACAGCCATCCCGGTACTGCATATTCCATGAATCACACTGCATTTTGAACGTTCTCTGGTGCTTTATGAGTGGATTCTAATCGTCACACAGGCTGGGAGACCAAGGAACGAGACCGCACAAGGTATGCAAGGGGGTTTGTAAGCCACACAGTATGATACATGCGCGTACAGCCAAGAGATCAGCAATATGAAGGTGAGTTCTCAGGTCGACGCCCGCAGTGGGTAGATGTACAGCGTGCCGGACTCCTTGCGGAACGCGATGCGGCGGTGCTCGAGCGAGAGCTGGATCGCCGTCAGCAGTCGAGCCTTTTGGTTGATCGAGTGGTTACCCACGCCCGTGATCAGAATGCAGCGGCGGATCCGCTCGGCGCGACAGATATCGATGACCTCGCGCGCCACGCGGATGGCTTCGACGACCGTGAGACCGTGAAGATCAAGCGCCTGGTGACGGCGGATGTGTGGCGCGTGCGCCGTGGCAAACGCGTGGGCAGCGGCGTGCTGGGCATCACGAAGCGCGTTGCGACCGGCAGAGATACTACAAAGAGGACGGAAAGCAGGACGCCGTCAGTGATCTCCATAGGAAGTTCGAAGGGGAGATGGCTGCTGGAGGAAGACTCACTCTCGCACGCGGTCGTTGGCGATGATGTGGTGGTCGCGGTTGAAGGACCGCAGAGCTGCGACGTAGCGGTCGCTGAGCTGGTGCCAGCAGTTGTCCACACGCGCGCGGCACTCGGCGTACGTCGGGTTTTCTATGAGCAATAGAGTGAGCCAAGGTATGAGGCACATGGAAACGACTAAGGACACTGACCTTCGACGTGGGAATCCGCAGTGATGACTGGGAAGGCGTCTTCGTCTTCAGGCTCGACGTTCTGCTGAAGCACTTGCTCAGGAACGGCCAGGTGGAAGATCTCACGCAGAGCGGCCTCCGTCGCCGTGGAGCTACTGTTGTTCAGGAAGAATGTCTGCTCATTCAACACACGTGAGTATCTTCATCCACCACAGATCCCAGCCCACAATCAGTCGTCTTACCGTCTTGACGACCTCGCGGTCAATCGTGGGCAGCAGTCGGTAGAGCCGCTGCAGCTTCAGGTCGGTCGTGAGCTTGGTCTCCCACGCGCCGTTGCCGTTGACGGGCGTCGCCTGCGTGTTCCACGCGTTCGGCACGCGCGTCCGCAGCTTGAGCACGTTCGGGTTGGGCGCGTGGACCTGCAGTGGCTGGTACTGGGACACCGTGCTGAACTCGTCGAGCGTGCGGTACTGCACGCCCTTGGCCTTGTTGCGGTGCTTGCGCTGCTTGGATTTCGCCGGCAGCACCGGAAAATGGCCCAGCGACTCGACCTTAGGCAGATCTTCGTACGCACTCACGTCGTAGTTATTTGGCTGTTGCTGTTGCTGTTGCTGTTGAGGCAACAGCTTCCACATGGTCGTCGGTTGCTTGTTCTTGAGGACGGACGCGAAACTCTTGACTTGGTTCACGGCATTGATGTTAAACAACGCGCTCGCCGTGGCCTCGACGTTGAACCCGTGAGCTTCAAACACATCTTCGATCACATTCATCTTGTAGTCTGGGAACATGCGTCGGAGCTGCTCCAGCGGATGCTCTTCTTCTTCCTCTGCCTGTTGGGTTCCTTCCATCATGAGCCTGCGCACGAGCTCCTCATTCAAATCCTCCTCACGCGACTTGTCCTGCTCCTCTAGCTTCAACAGCAGGCTCTGGAAGAACCCGCCATTCTCCGACAACGCCGCGTCTCTCTCTTCATCCGGCATGGCCTCCACGATCCTGAAGAACTCGTGGCATTCCGACAAGCCGAGGCCAGCACACAGCTCATGCCACTGGAGTTTAGCCTCATCAGACCGGTCGTTGGCTGCCATTGACGCCTCTCCTTCTAAATGCAATGCGCGGATCGTCAGCAGCGACATCACTTCATCGTATACGCGGCTCGGGTCGCTGCCTACGTCGTGGTAAATGGCTGTGATGTCGTCACGCGTGATCGCCTGCGTGTTGTTCGGGACGGCCACGTCGGTCTGCGATGCGACGATCGCCATCATTTGGTCCACGAGCTCCGTCTCTTCGTCGGCTTCGTGGAGCTCTGGGTCTGGGTAGTAGAAGCCATCGTGCGTCGTGTACGCGGCGCTGGTGTCCGCGTGCGTGTGTTGGAGCTGCTCACTGTGGCGCTGCATTGTCCTATTCATGCATCCGCTTGCTTCTTGGACTTTCCCACCCCAAGAGCGCAATCCAGACTTCAGACCCAACTGACAAGACCGAATCCCTTTCTTAAGGTCTCTAATTAGGGACTGAACCCTTCCCACGGCGGAAAGACTTCCGGTACGGGACAGAGTGTAGCCATGTTGGGGTACGTCCCGCATGTCTCTCCCACAAGGGACATGTGTCCCGTATGAGGTAACCTATTATTATGTCTCTCGCAGTAGTATCGAAACACTGGTGGCCTCCATTCGTTTTGGTTGTGTGGAGCGAGTGGGTCGCCTGGCGTTGGTGCGGTGGCCGGTCAGTCCAGCAAGCGAATCACTAAGTTGTCGATTCTTCTTGAGTGAAAATGAGCAAGCGTAAGTACGGGCCGTCTGCATCGGGGCGGTTCCCATGGTGTCCGGTCTTCCATACACACACAGCCAACCACACTCGGCGTTCGCGTCGCGGAATTCCGAGTACTCGAGTCGAAATGCGCGCACAGATACGAGCAGCTACAAACGTCGATTAAATGTGAATGACGACGGCGTGGAGATCGCAATAGCTCAGTAACGACGTGATACGAGCGTGAGCGATTGAACAGGAACTGCGTCGGCGCGAGTTGGACGAGTACGACTGGTATTATTCGAATGGCGACTTTGCGAGTGCAACAATTTTACGATTATGGCTGAGGCGACGACGCGAATATGACGTGAGGAGAGGCAGTCCGCCTTGTGACTTGAACGGGCTTCACACAGCGTGTCGTGGATGACGGTGTCGACTTTCGTGGTTGTGTGGACGGACGCGTGTGGATGGAAGATTGGATGCTTGGGCCGCCTCCTGGATACCAAGTCCAAAAATATGGAAGTGCTGATGATTTTCGATATCTCTACAGACAAGCCATCCGGTATCCGCTGCGCGCGCAAGCTTCGTGTGCACCGTCGCACGCAGCGTTGGGCCCAGAAGTCCTTCAAGAAGTCGAACTCGGTGACTGCCATGAAGGCCAACCCGCTCGGTGGTTCGTCGATGGCCAAGGGTATCGTTCTTGAGAAGATCGGTATTGAGGCCAAGCAGCCGAACTCGGCCATTCGTAAGTGTGCCCGTGTCCAGCTGATCAAGAACTCGAAGAAGATCGCCGCCTTCGTGCCACGCGATGGTTGCTTGAACTACGTCGATGAGAACGACGAGGTGCTGATCGCCGGTTTCGGTCGTCGCGGCCACGCCGTCGGTGATATTCCCGGTGTGCGATTCAAGGTCGTCAAGGTCTCGGGTGTGTCGCTCCTCGCTCTGTACAAGCAGAAGAAGGAGAAGCCACGTTCGTAAATTACGAGCCCCGGTCTCGCCTCTCGACTCGCTGCGACTCGTGTCCATGCTGCTGCCTTGTGCTGCCGTGGGCATGGAGAACGCGTGCTCGCTCAAGTGATCTCGATCCAACCCAATACAGGACTTGCTTGCCTTAAATTTGCCTTTATCGTCCATTTTCATTCCTTCATTCATCCCATGTACACTCTCTGCCTTCAAACGTTGGGGTGACTGCATGGGTTGCATTGAATGCTGCATTTTGGTAGCCATGTCGAGTCTTTGTGCAGAGGAGCTCTTCATGGTGAGCTCACATCGTTTGGAACCCTTTCAGTTAAGAACATCGTAACGGACGAAATGTATTCAAGAGACAAGGTTCCTAACATGAAGCGGTTGCTAACACCACGCTTATCAAGGCCGGAGTCGCTTCAACCTGAGCGACTCCAGCAGACCGTAGATCTCTTGGTGGATCTCATCGTGGTGAGGAATTTCCTGCAACGGCCACAACCACACACCAACCACGTCAAAGCCTGCATTTCCAAGTGTTTGAATACAGTAGTGAGAAGCTCTCACCTTCATGAGCGCAAGCCACGCGTGGACCTTGGGGTACTTCTTGAAGTCTTCGACTTTAAGAAGTAGCGCACCCGAGACGAGACAGGCCACGCTGGCAGCACTGGACGGATCCCCACAAAAAGGATCAGTGTTCGAATTATTCATGTCAACGGCAGCTTGGCAGCCTTGGCTGACCATAGAAGGATACGCGCTTGTGATTGGCGGAATGCAGTTAGACAAATCATTTCATGCAGATTTTCTGATTGTCTAAAGTCCGACGTCTGGAAATGATGGCTTCAGCGTGAAGCCTTAAGCGTGAAGCCTTCAGCCTGAACCTCTCCTGTGGATGCCTTCCTCACGCACCTGAAGGAAGGTATCCACAGGAGAAGTTACGCCGCTGAATCACAGCCACTTTAGAGGCCAAGTACTGTACTGGCCATTCCTCACTCGTGAAGATCTTGTGAATAATGGCTACGACTGCATGCATGGCTTGCCTCGGACGGTGCATGTTCTTATCCGTGTCGCGTCTTCGTGCAGAGGAGCTTCCTGATGACAGTCAGTCAGGCCATTTGAACGACTTTCGGTTAAGAACAGACGACATGTATTCGTGCCATTAGGTTCCTAACTGAGGTGGTTGCTAACACTCACTAGATTATGGCACGTATGGCTTCAACTTGAGCGCATCGAGCACACCGTAGAGCTCCTTCTGGATCTCATCGTGGTGAGGGATTTCCTGCAACAACAACGACGACAACGACCCTGTAAATACCCACATCACCAAGCTTGTCTATAATGTAACCAGGGTAACCCACCTTCATGCGCGCGAGCCACGCATGCACCTTCGGGTACTTCGCAAAGTCGAAGATGCCCATGGCCTCGAGCTGGTTGAGCTCGCAGTACGACAGGTAGTCAGCGATCGTCGGCTGCTGGGTCTCCGCAATGTACGGCTCCACGAGCAGCTCTTCGATCACCGCCGTGAACTTGCTGATGGTCTCGTCCTTCTTCTCGATGAGCGCGAGGTCCTCTGCCGTGGCGGCACCAGTGACCTTGTGGATGTACGGCACGAGGACCTGCGGCGTGCCCTTGCGCGCGTTCGAGTGGTGCCAGTGCATGTACTGGTTGACCTTGGCGCGCTGCTCCAGGTTGGTCGGGTACACGTCCGTCCAGCCGTGCTTCTCCGACAGGTACGTGAGAATCGCAGGGCTACATTCAGCCACGAGGGTTAGTATAGTGCCATGGAATCGCATGACGATACACCCCCGACGACGTACCCTTCGAAGAGCGTGAAGGATCCGATCTGGATGACTGGCACGAGGCCGTTCGGGTTGAGCTTGAGGAACTCGGGCGTGATCTCTTCCTTGTTGTTTGGGTTTAGCTGGACGAACTCGTAGTTGACGCCCTTGAGCTTGAGCAGCCAAGCGACTACAACCAACATACAGATATATTCACCCATTAATATGCGATAGACATTATGCAGAGGACGAGAGGGTTGGTGTACGCACCGGCGCGCGTTGGCTGGCTGACGTGGAATCCGTAGAGCTTGAGGGCCATCGTGGAGGAGGAGGTGGAGGAAGACTGGTGCTTGAGCTGGTGCTGGACGAAGCAGATTGGTGAATGAGGAGCTCTTCAGCTCTTCAGCTCAGCAGCTCAGGACTTCAGGAGCTCAGGAGCAGGGCGATTGCGTGGGGTCTACTGGGGAAGACGGCGGCGGACAAGGGTGCACTACGCAGCTCGCGCAAGCCCGAGACAAGACAGGCTGGCACGCTGGCGGATCCCCGCACGGGAAGGAGCGTTGTTCGAATTTTTCATATCAGGGTGGAACATAAAACTCCCAAATATCTGCCCGAAATAGCTAAACATGGATTTTTAGGCTGTGAGTGGACGAATACACGCTTGTGATTGGCTGAACAGAGTTTAACAATCCATTTTATGCCGATTCTTTGAGTTGTCTGGATCAGGTGGTCTTGGTTTGGATGATGGATGCGAATGGCATCATGCGGTGCTTCTCGCCAATTGAGTTGCAACAGTTGAGACTCAACCAAAGTGGCAGTAAACCAGCACTTGAGCCTCAACTGTGAGCCTTCAAGCAGGTGGATTACCACCACTTAGGAATCCGAGTCCTTCCAACTCACTGCCACCCAGCTCTCCATCGTGGAGTCCAGCCAGCGTGGAGTCCATGTGAGTTGTCTCATACTGGAGCCGGTGATTTAGAGCGTGAGGAACTGCGGTGACCGCAGGCGATGGATTCTTCGTCCACGATCACAGTGTACTTTCCAGTGCTGTACACTGTGTCCACTGTGCCGTATCAGCCGGGATGGTGAACGCTGTGCCGAGTGCCCGCACCCGCCACTGGGTGCGGGAACAACACCCTGCCGTCACGCCCAAGTGCGTGGCTTGCAGACGACGCAACGGCTCACGCTCCATCGCTGATTGAATCAGTGGTCAAAGTCCTTCAACTTTGAGTGCTGTTTGTGTACTGTTGCACTGTACAGCGTTCGGCATCGAAAGGCATGCATTGATGACGATCGGTATCGACAAGGCAGACTCGCAATCAGCATGTGGAAGTTTGCGGTTGTGTTGAAAATGTGTCAAGCAGCATGAATCATGATCAGTCCTTGACTGGTTTCAGGTCGAGCGCCTCCAGCAGGCCGTTGATCTCCTCGTGGATCTCGTCGTGGAAGGGGATTTGCTACACAACACAATATCGATTTAGATATAGGAACCATTCGACGGACAGCTTTGCACTATATCCGTACCTTCATGCGCGCGAGCCACGCGTTGACCTTGGGGTACTTGGCAAAGTCGAAGACGCCCATGGTCTCGAGCTGGTCCATCTCACAGTAGCAGGCGTAGTCGGCGAGCGTCGCGTGCTGCGTCTCGGCAATGTACGGCTCCACGAGCAGCTCTTCCAGCACAGCCGTGAAGTTGTCAATGATCTCGTGCTTCTTGGCGATGAACTCCAGGTCCTCTGCAGTCGCCACGCCTCGGGCCTTGTGGACGTACGGGATGAGCACCTGCTTGGTGCCCTTGCGGACACCCGAGTGGTGCCAGTGCAAGTACTGGTTCACCTTGGCTCGCTGCTCTAGGTTACTCGGGTACACGTCCGTCCACGCGTGCTTCTCCGACAAGTACGTCAAGATTGCATTGCTACATTATCGACAATCGTACGGATAAACGCATCGTCAGGATCACAATAGGACCAGACTGCCTACAGTATCCAAACAGCACAGTCACTGTACCTCTCGAAGAGAGAGAAGGATCCTTGCTTGATCGCTGGCTCTTGACCGTTTGGGTTCAGCTTGCGGTACGCGTCGTCGGCATCGCCATTGTTCGGGTTCGTGGGTACGCTCGTACTCGACGCCCCTGACCTTGAGCAGCCACGCGACTACAGAAGAGAACAACAGGCAATCGTCACGCCACCACAACGCAGCGGCATCGACAGTAGAGATAGTGAGCGTACCGACGCGTGTGGGCTGGCTGACGAGGAATCCGTAGAGTTGCAGAGCCATCGTGGTGAGCAGGAGAATTGCGGAATGAATGGCTCTGTTGTGGTGAAAAGCTACTTGGTGCGCCGTCCCAGCAGAGCCTATGCTTACATCTTCAAGTTGGTGTTTTGATGAGTAAACTGGCATTTTAGGCTGTTTAGTGAGTCCGTAAACCTCCACAAATGGATTAATGATGTTTTCAAAGCACACTCGTCTCAATGGCGATGATCACGATACCCCAAGCAGCTTGCAGCAGGCTCGGTTGTCTCTGCATGAGAAAACCCTCACGCTCTTACTGCGCTGGAGTTTGAAGCGCCTTCTTGAACCCATACAGGTCCTGACGCACTTCATCGTGGTGAGGCAGTTCCTAACACACCACGACAGTCCAGGCGTTAGCTTTGCCACGATAAGCTACTACTATAGTCACTGGTGGCCACTCACCTTCATGCGCGCGATCCAGTCGTTGGTCTTTGGGAACTTCTTGAAGTCGAAAAGTCCAAAGATCTCGAGCTGGTCGAGCTCGCAGTAGCACGCGTAGTCGGCGATCGTCGGCTGCTTGGTCTCCGCGATGTACGGCTTCACGAGGTATTTCTCCAAGATCGACGTGTACTTGGACACCGTCTCGTCCACGTGCTCGAGCTGCTTGAGCTGCTCGGGCGTCGCGACGCCGCGGGCCTTGCCCACGGCAGGACGCAGCACCTGCGTGGTACTGTGGCGCGTGTGGCTGTGGTGCCAGTGCAAGTACTGGTGGATCTTGCCGCGCGTCTGCACGTCCGTCGGGTACACGTCCGTCCACTGGTGCTTCTCCGCCAGGTACGTGAGGATCGCATTGCTATGATACACAGCACCACAGTCAGCGCCTGGGAATGATGGAGTGTAACCTCTGGAGTAACCACATCGCGTACCCTTCAAAGATCGTGTAGTCTCCGTCCTTGAGCACCGGCATGAGTCCGTTTGGGTTCATCTTGAGGAACTCGGGGGTCTTGTTCTCGCCCTTGGCTGCTGTAACCTGCACGAACTCGAAGCTCATGCCCTTGCACTTGAGCAGCCATGCGGCTAGGACAGAGGCATGAGTTAAATGCGTGTAATCTGCAGGGCTAATGGAGTAACCCGAAGCGTACCTGCGCGCGTTGGCTGGCTCACCATGAATCCATAGAGCTTGAGTCCCATTGCGACCCGTCGATCGTTTCGATGGAGCTTTTCGAGTTGACAAGTCGTGGTGTCAAACCAGTTTGTGCACGCGATCATGTCACTATGTGATATGTCGTTGAGACGCGGGATGTTATTATATCGAGGGTGTCACTATGAGCTGCTCAAGTGCGTCATCCACAAAGACAAGAAGCACAAGGAACATGGCGAACAAGGAGTGTCTGACGTGCAAGCCCGGCGACGCGACGCATCACAAGAGCGCCGTGGAGAACACGGGGTGCGAGACCTCATACAAGTCGGTCGACGGTGCGAAGCAGCAGCTCCATAATGAGGCTTTGGCGGCTTGAATTGGTTGAGAACTGATGAAGACATTGTAGACTGCATGAAGAAGCACAACGGCCGCGTCTCGGCGTGCACGGAGGAGTGGGCGCTGTTCCGCAAGTGCCACGAGCAGACAAAGGCGGTTAAGAACGAGCTGAAGAAGAGCGCGTCGGCGTAATCGTGATGAGAATAGAAGAACAACCACCAGAAGCCGTGAATGATGTCGTACAATGCTTTGCCTGTTCGGCACAGAAGCCGAAGTTCATACACCATGACCCGAAGAAGACCACCGTGGACTGCGCCGTCACTCAGATATGCAATGTGCCCTTCGTGGTGTGTGTGTGTGTGTGTGTGTGTGTGTGTGTGTCTGTGTGTGTATGTGTACCTTGTACGCGCGCGGTGTGAGTGTTGTACATGGCAGCGGCCAAGCCGCAACACTCACTCACCATAATCGATTCCGCAGCCGATTATGGCAGATTTTCCGCCGTTTGAGTGCGACCCGAGCTCAGTGAACGGATACTCGTTCGAGTGTCCTGCAAACTCGTTTTGTTGACCGTGTTCCGCCTCCAGCATGGCTACATGCAATGGAATACTAGCACTTCAGAGTACGCAAACGAGCGGATTGATATTTTATCTGGATACGCTCACATCATACGCAGCAGTCTTGGTCTACTCTAGGACGCGACGCGCTTAGGCCTCCGTCTTGTTGGCGATGCCGGCAAGACCCGTGGCGGCGAGGAAGCCGTTCATGGTCACGCGGACCTCGTCGTGGGCTGGCACCTGCTTCATGCGCGCGACCCAGGCACCGATCTTTGGGTACTTCTCAAAGTCCAGCAGGCCCATGACCTCAAGCTGGTCGTACTCGCAGTAGGCAGAGTAGTCGGCGACCGTAGGCGCGTCGTTGCTGGCAATGTAGTTCTCCTTGAGCAGCTTCTCGAGTAGGTCGTTGATCTTGGCGACGATCTCTGGGGTCTGCTTGACCCACTCAAGCTCCTGTGGCGAGGCCACACCGAGCGAGCGCTTGAAGTACGGACGCACGACCTTGAGCGTGAAGTCGCGCACGTTGGTGTGGTGCCAGTGCAGGTACTGGTTGACCTTGGCGCGCTTCTGGAGGTCCTTTGGGTACAGGTCCTCGAAGTCGTACTTGTCGGCCAGGTACGTGAGGATGGCGTTGCCCTCGAAGAGCGAGAAGTCGCCGTCCTTGATCACAGGGATGAGGCCGTTCGGGTTCATGGCCAGGAACTCCTCCGACTTGAGGACTTCACCGCCGAACTCGACGTGGACGAGCTCGTGCTCGACCTCCTTGGCCTTGAGCAGCCACGCGACCGAGCGCGCAGGCTGGCTGACCATGTGAACGTACGCCGTGAGGACCATTATGGAGAGAGTGTGGTGGTGGTGGGGGAGGAGAATGCGCTTGGGGGGGACTGGGGAAGTTCCGGAATAAACTTTGCAGTCGTGGGGAGCGAGCCGCGGCTGAGTGTACGGAGGACGAGGAGGTGAGGGGCTTCAACTGAGGTCAGTCGCGAGGTGGAGGAGGAGCGTGGCGGACGAGAAAGGCCGTCCATCCTCTCCCGTCCCTCTGACACATCAGCTCACCCACAGGGTGACCCAGCCTATCCGAACTGGAGAGAAAACTAAGGATTCGCAAGCCAAGTCCCAAGTCTGGTCAGTGCGACAAGCATCCGGTTGGTCGCAGCAACTTGCCGCCGAGGACGCAGCAACAGCAACCATGTCCTGCCACGTCATGAGCCTTGTTTACATCACTGATCATGGAGCTGTTCGTCTTGCGGGTTCACACCCTTTGGCATTCTGATCACATCGTCACAAATTCGACAACCCGTGGGACCCGTGGTCACAAACCCGTTTGGCAGCGGGAAACCAGACAACAGTGGCCATCCCACTGTGAAGTGAACAGAAGGATGCGTTGGCGGGTTTGGAACGTCTCGACCCGCATAAAATACGACGGGTACGTTGTCGCAAAATATTTTTATGATACACGAGTCTGACCCATATTTGGTGAAGAACCCGCTTACGAACATCCTCCAACACTCCCAGTCGACTCAGCGGAAATGCTTCGTCGCCTTGAACCCTCTGCTTCCGAGGCTGCGGAGGCGGCCAGCTGCATAGAGCGACCTTTGTTCTGTCTACAGTACATGTACACACGAAGAGGCCGCCTTTCTCATTGTCTTTTGTCTGCCAACGCGCGAAAGAGGGAAGAAGAAGCTCCTGCTGAACCTTATGAGACGTCCTCATCGTCATATCCGGATATGGATACATCGCCCTATTGTCCGACCTCCATTTTCATTGCTAGCGACTCCACCGTGGCGCTTTCAGCATCACAACCCGCTGTTCAGGAGCTTGCTGCTTCTGGCATGGATCTGGGTCCTTCCGTTTCAAAATCGTAATTGAAGATGGCTTTCGAATCATGGTCCAGCTGGTGGAAGGGAGGTTGCTGAGGCATCCCCCCATGCTGCATGATCTGCTATTACTGAGGAAAATACGGTTCATGAGACGCCATTGCGATTCGCTTCTCCATGGACAGCGTCAACAACTCAAGGTGGCGATATCTGGGGCGACGGTGGCGTTCCATGCACATCATTGCGACGGCGACATGTCGACTCAACGATGGCGCTTCACTACCGTATTGAAAAGGAAGTTGATCAGGAAGGGGGAAATGCTGATGTTGGTAAGGTGCTCTGCTTATGGCAATGGGGATGCAACGCGCAAGGAGATGATCGACAACGCTTGTTATATATATGTGAATGGGACGCTACGGTACTGGAAGAACTTCGTGCTCAGCCGAGGAATGGCTCGTATGAGTCGGTGAACACGACTGTGTGCTCGTTCGCCTTCTTCTGCTTCTCCCTGCGACGGCCGAGTGCGACTGTGAGCGCGACGACGACGATCATAAGCAGTCCTCCAGCGATGTACAAGTGCGAGAGATCCATAGCTTGCGGAGGCTGTAGTGCGAACCCACGACTGGAACCCAACATGTTCACGATGCCCGCTCGGTCTCCAGCGAGTGCTTCAGCCTCGACACGCAGTGCGTGGTCATTGCTGACGCCCGTGCTGCTGAGCATCTCTCGTGGCGCAGTAGCAGGAAGCGGCGGGAATGAGATCGGCGGCTCAGGTGGATATAACTGATCCACCAGCGCTTGCTGTGCTGGCGGAAACGACGGCGGCGGCTCTGGCGGGTAGAGTTGGTTCGCTACGTTCTTCATATTCGTTGTGTCCTTTTTGGATTCCCTGCGTTTGGATCTCACTCAGTTCATCGACTCGAGTGTGGATCCAGCATCCTGCGCGACCCTTCAAGATCGCAGAACGATGCTTCCTGGTAGTCACCCACCCCAGCCCTCTCCAATAGAAGCCAATTGACTCAAATGAACCCCAATAGAAGCTCCTCTGACTCAAAGACACTCCAATAGAAGGCTCCTGAGATTGAAAAGTTCAAGACAGACGCCCAATCTGAGATCCGCGATCTCGCCTCCACAACCGTGTTGAACTGCACAACAGCGCTGCCATATTTAGGGCCGTTGAATCTGAGCCGATCCGTGGGTTTTGCCCTTCCGAAGAAGTGTGGAGATGCCTCCAAGGGCATCCATCCAGAAGCGTTCCGACTCTCCCTCCCTCTCACCTGAGATGTCTCCGCGTCTACCGAGCGTGTCGCCCCCCCTGCAGATATGGCGCCACCTCCTTGCGCTGCTGACTGCTGACGACTGTCAGCATCTCGCTGTTGCACTGCGGCTGCCATTCCTGATGGGACTCCAGACCCAAGCAGCTCCATCCAACTGCGCAGCTTTTCAAGATCGAGATCGTGAAGGGGATCTTAACGACGCGACGACACGCAGTGCGTCACCTCCGATAGTGACGCACCATGCGCTGACTCTATGTCGTGTAGATCACCAGCTGGTGGATCCAGCCAGCTGCTCTTTGAACAGCCACTCGACGCAACAGCAGGTGCGTGGCGTCTCATGCTGGGGCCTTACACGCGCCTCATCAGTACATTTCGAAAACAGGAAATGTATCGGCCGTCAGGGCGTGTGACTATACCACCCATTGATTTAGCGTCACCTTTTCCAAGCCATAGCGAGTCCAGTGCGAGCGGCAGACCCGGCAGCTCAATGGCGATCGCCAATGCGACCGGCGGACGACGCGGCAGAGTTCATAATCCTACTACGAAGGACATTTCAGAATCTGCAGCGGATATGAGCGCTCGTCAGGTCGCCCCGAGCCATACACAGGCGCTGGCCGAAGTGCCGCGCAAGCCCTCGAAGTCGCGGGATCTTGAGGCGCCGTCGTCGCTGAGTTTGAGTCGCCTGGTCAAGCGGCTTACGCTGAGCAGCGGCTCGCGACGGCGCCGCCGCAGCGCGCAGCACAACCAGCAGCAGCGTGCGTCATGGCCGTCGCTGCAGGCAGACAAGCAGCGCGAGTCATCGTTCAAGCGCCGCGCGCAGCAGTCGCTGATGAATGCGTGGACGGCGATCCAACGGGACTCGGGCGAGTCGCTGTTCACGCCGCCGCAGTTTCTACTGCGCACACAGCGCAAGATCTCGCAGAGCTTTAACCTGAAGATCGTGCAGGCCGTCGGCAAGGACTTGCGTCGTATCGAGAGCCAGCACCGCCGCAGCTCACTGATGATGCTGGAAGCCCCCAGCAGCACGGCGTCATCGACGACCGAGACAAGCGAGGAAGGCGAGGACGAATACCCACTCAACATGAGCGAGCGACTCAGTCTCAAGCTCGGCCGACGCATCTCACGGGACTTTGCGCCTATGCTCACTGAAGGATCGGCGCTGGAATGCCAAGTGCGAGAGATGGTGTACGGCCTTCTACGAGACCCCGCGGCTCTCGAAGGCCACGTGTGCACCAGCTTCTTCGTCAAGCAAGAGGAGTTCACCTCATCGCAGCCCGCTGCATGCCGCTACTACCTGAACCGCGTGCGCGAAACCATCAGCGACCTCGTGCAGTTCATCGTCGAGTACCGACTCGTCGAACGTGGTCAGGACTTTTTGTTCGCAAGCAACCAGGACGACGAGAACGCACGTCCGGATGACGAAGAGCTGGCCAACGCCGTGCGTCGTGCTGTGGAGGAGTACTTCTGCTTCTCTCTGCGCTACGAGATCCGCCAGTGGAGTGCGTGTGCTGCGAACGTTGGCAACCGCTCTCGTTTCAAGCGAACGCTCGCTAAGTGGAGCTCGCTGCCGCCTTCCAGCACGGAGTTTGGCTTGAAAAACCAGCACCCGCACTTGGAATCGCACGGTCTCCTCGCACAGGCAATCAGCAAACTCCAAGAACTCGAGGCCATTGGGACGCCGAGTCGCAAGATGGACAACCTGCTTGCCGCGTGCCACGCGCTGGGCGAGTACATCGAGGAGCTGTCCGGATCCAAGAGCTCCTCTTCCAGTGATCTACCAGTTCACGGACCACAACCGCCGCAGTCGCCGACCACACGCGTGTGTCTTGGTGATGCGGACGCCTTCCTACCACTGCTCATCTTCGCAGTATCGCGCAGCAAGCTCCGCGATCCGTTCCTCGAGTGCTCACTGCTCGAAGGGCTGTACCCATTTGCCTCCCAGCACGGCGAGCGAATGTACTACCTTACGATGTTCGAGGCCTCGCTCGAGTTCATTCGAACCCACAGATAGAAACTGATTAGAAACCTTATTTAACGTAATTCATTACAATTTCCATTCCAATCTTCCAACTCATCAAAATCACCACCAGAAAGCAGACAAAGAACACGCAAGAAACCATGGAGATTGTCCACATTCCCGTGCTCTCGGACAACTACGCGTACCTGTTGATCGACACAAACAAGCGTGAGCTGCATGCGCGTCTCTTTGCGCTGTCCATCGAGCCGTTGCTCACTCTCTATGTGTCTCTGTAGGCGTCGCGGCGGCCATTGATCCCGTGGAACCGGAGAAGGTTTACGCCGCAGCCAAGCAGCGTGGCGTGCAGATCGTGTCCATTCTGACGACGCACTCGCACTGGGACCACGCAGGCGGCAACGAGGGGCTCCTGGAGCTCATCGCCGCGGAGGAACAGCGCCAGATCACCGTCGTCGGCGGCCGTGACGACGGCGTGGCCGGTGCGACGCAGGAGGTCGCGGACGATGATGAGCTCCACGTCGGCGAGCTGAGTGTGCGCGTGTTCCACACGCCGTGCCACACGCGTGGCCACGTGCTCTATCTGTGTGAAGGTGCGCTGTTCACGGGCGACACGTTGTTCGTCGCTGGCTGCGGCCGCTTCTTCGCCGGCACGCCAGAGGAAATGCACTACGCACTGAACGAAGTCGTCGCTAAGCTGCCGCCGCAGACCAAGATCTACTGCGGCCACGAGTACACGGTCAGCAACCTGCGCTTTGCGGTGCACGTCGAGCCGCAGAACGTGGCGATCCAGAAGAAGTTGGCGTGGGCTCAGCAGCGCAGCGCCAAGGAAGAGCCGACGATTCCGTCGACGATTGAAGATGAACTGGCGACCAACCCATTCATGCGAGTGGCGCAGCCAGACGTGCAGAAGTTTGCCGGCGCTGAGGATCCGGTGAAAGTCATGGGCTTCTTGCGGTCGACCAAAGACAACTTCGTGATTGGAAAGGGCAAGATCTAAAGATCATTGAGGCTGGCACTAGGCAGGATACTGTAGGTTGTTGTATGCTCTCGGTAGCGAATGCACAGAAGCGGTTGTGTTCCGTTGATCAGTTGATTGCTTTGATTGTTGTCGTGCGGGTTAATGCTCGGTGAATGGCCGACAGAGGACTGGTGCCGTCTCGCCTTCGAGGAAAACATTCGAAATTGTGAGTCAAACATTCGAATTTTCTTACGCCAGCCGACTTCAAATTCGCACATCCATTCCTTGCAGATCATTGCAGTGGACCCCACAGCCCAACAGCAAGCAATCCTCTGTAACTCTTCTAGATCCTCAACTGGACTCTTATGTCATCACCACGTCCATCGAAGTGCACAGTACCTGATCATTATTCTGTTTGGATGTCAGACATGTACTTCAACGTGGATGATCGAGTGCGATCTTGCTGGCTTTGCAGTTTGCGTCACCTTGGCAGCTCTGCGTGATCGGGCTCATCGCACCGCCGAATGCCGTCAAACAGGAGACTCGTATCTAAAAACTGCACCCAGTAGCAACTTGCCATGGCTTCAAACGGCCTCGTCGCACGTAGAAGTCCCGCCCTTTTAGTAAGAATAGCACAGCGCGTCGAAATGTGATGCGTGAGCGTCGCCGACTTCTTGCTACCAGATCTGGGTCTCTGGCCAAGATCCTGAGGCCAAAACGCGACGATGCGGCCGCCTCAAAGACACAGGGAAATGCAACGGCTTTCACAAAGCAGGTAATCAGCCAGCTACCTGGACGCCGAGCTGTCTGTCAGCTCAGAGCCTTGCGTACCAAGCTCTGTCTTGTCCCAAGCCATGCCAGTAGCGCCAAGTTGCTGTAGATAGCGGACCATTACCGTGCATTTGCCACGAGAACAATCCAATCCTCATCGGGAATCGCTTTGCCCGGTCAAGCTAAGGCGTGGGCCGCCATTTTTAGTGAGTCAGAGCTTCTAGCTGACTCTGCTTGAAGCTCGACGACCGGATGAGCTGATGTTCCCCGCGTGGCGCGTTCTCCGCCGCTGCCTTCTCGACTTACCCGAGCTTGCTGGACACGCTCTTCCGGTTCTGCGACTTTCGTTGGGTTGCCAAAAAAGAACCCCCGCGCTCCGTCAACCGGCCTCTCACATCTCGATTTGCATCCTTCAGGGCCTTCTGCCTTCCCACAGACAGGCACAAAACTGACGCCACATCGATGATGCACGCGCCCAAGTCCAACACGAGGCGAGGCGCGACGCTCGTGGGGCAGTCGCCTCCTAGTAGTAGCGGACTCCATTCACCAGGCGTGCGACGACGCTCGTCGGTGCCTTTGAGCACCGTCCTCGAGATCAAGGATGACGACGACGAGGGCGCTGAAGAAGACTCGTTCATCAATGCCAAAGACACGGACTCGCTGCTCTCTCGACGCTCGTCGTCCTCTGTGAGCTCAACGCTTCAGCCCGTTTTGAACGGCCGACGTCGCAGCTCAGCACAGACCCGTGCGAACGGCGGCATTCTGGACTCGAAGAAAGAGACTGTGTCTCTCGTCGGAAGCTTGTACTTGTACATGACCGTGCTGATCACGATCATGCTCGGTCCGCAGCTCGGGTGGGAGATCTCGCAGCTCAACTTGGGCGTGTTCCACAACCCAAAGGACTGTGCGCAACGCCCCGTGAAGACAGGACGATGCATCGTGTACCCGGGCCACTCGGACGTCGAGTGGATCATGGCTGTCATGTGCTGGGTGCTCGGCGCGGCCATCGGATCGCTGCTGTGTAACATCCCAGCGGACAAATACGGCCGCCGCTTTGTCGTGGTTCTCAACGCGTCGCTGATGATCATTGGAGGTGCACTGCAGACGTTCTCGCCGAATATCTACCTCTTCGCACTCGGTCGGCTCTTCAACGGACTCGCGTCTGGCTCAGGGTCGACGATCACGTCCGTGTACTTGGGTGAGATCGCACCGCCGCAGCAGCGAGCGAGCTTTGTCGTGGCCTTCCAAGGCACTGGCTCCGTCGGTCTCGTGTCGATCACGCTCATCCACTTTGCCATCACGGGCTCGCCGACGTCGTGGCGTTGGATCATGGCATTCCCGTCGATTCTTGGTCTCATCCAACTGCTGCTGGCGCCGGTCTTCTTGGTCGAGTCGCCCAAGTGGCTGCTCGTCCACAAGCGCCAAAAGGAGGCAGCGGCAGCGTTCCAGAAACTATACAAGGCCGGCAACCTGCAGGATCTGGAGCGTACCGTGAAGAGCGAGATCGAGAAGAACGTCCGTCGCCAGATCCTCGAAGCGCAGCAGTCGCCAACGTCCCAAGTCGGATCTTCGTTCTGGAAGGACGCGTTCTCCACGCGCTGCTCCAAGCAGTTCACGATTTCGTGTGTTCTGTGTGTGGCTCGTCAGTTCGGAGGTGTCTCGGCGGTCTTCTACTACTCCTCGGGCATCTTCGCTGGCGCTGGCATCCAGGATTCTCGCGTGGGCAACTTACTGCTGGGCGTCGTCAACATGTCGGCGGTGTTCGTCGTGTGCGCGTTCATGAAGAAGCTTCCTCGTCGAACAGCTCTTCTAACGGGCATCGGCGGCATGGCGATCTGCTCCGTGGGCATGACCTGGGCACTCGTGAACAAATCCAAGCTGGCGATCCTGTTCACGGCACTGTACGTCGGCTGCAACTCGATCAGCTTGAGTCCGTTGCCGTTCCTAGTCACGGCTGAAGTCCTGCCGGAACACATCAAGACCAAGGGTATCAGCTTCACGACCTTCATCAACTGGGCTTGCAACCTGGTCGTCGGTGCGACGTTCCCGATCTTGGCGCACTACATGGGCAACTACACGTTCGTCCCGTTCACGGCTTTGCTGTCGATCTTCTGGATCTGCGTCTTCACGATGCTACCTGAGACGAAAGACAAGACTGTCGAGCAGATCCAACAGGATTTCCACAACCAGGTGAGTCTCCTGGCCAAGTTCAAGAAGGCCAAGATGCTGGACAGCGAGCTGCCCACGAAGAACGCCAAAGATCTCGCCGCATCAGAGGCTGCCGTGTCGGCGATCGTGCCAGGAGCTGCTGGATCTGCGACCTCTCCAACGGCGGCGTCGGCTACTGCTGCTGCTCCAGTGGCCGCTTCTCGACGGACCAGTGTCGAGTTCGTCATGCCGTCGCAGCCACCGCGTCCCAACTTCTCGCGCACGGCCTAGAGCGGCTCACTGGTCTTTACTTTGCCTTCCTTTTCTTCTCCTTTGATCTCGCATACATACAGAGCTGAATACGGTGCATTTACTCTCAAAACTCTTCCTCGTTTACGCAGTGTGAAGTGCACTCGGCGACGAATGGGCCACTTCTACAGTCGGAGTGTAGCCGCTGACACTGCCGGACCGAAACGACCGGATATCCACGTCCTTGAAGCCTATAAACATGCGACAAAAGGCTTCAGAATCAGCTGTGGCCACTGCAAACAGTATAAAAGCACGCATACCGATCCGCTGGAGCTCAGAGGCGATCGTATCCCCACTTTCGAGGGCGTGATGGAGGATTCTCGTGTCAATCTCCACTGCGGCACGCTGTCCAGCGAGAAACCGCACGCGGAGGTTATCAGCAGCCTTCAGGCGCAAAAACTCTCGCAAAAATGCCTCTGCCTGCTCCACTTGCTTCAAATGAAGCTGCACAGAAATGAAAAGGGCTGTTAGTTTGTGAGAAAGGCAACCAGTCCATACTAAAGTAAACGTACCTGCGTGGCTTCGACGCCGAACTCGAGTCGTGACCGCAGACACGGCGAGGCAGCGGCGTTCCAGTTTGATAGACCCAGGTACTTGGCCATCTACTTCAGTACAACACCATTCACACAGAAAATGATTGCCTTCCAGCTACCAAACTGTCAGAATATAGAGGTGAGTGTACCTCTCGCACTTGGGTCTTCGTCAGCGTCCTCAGCGGACTCACGACGTCAAACTCCTTGGCTGCCACGAGTCCTACACAGCCACCACCACAGCTAGTGAGTATAGTAACTGGAAGCTTCGATCCAGCGTCTTTGCGGATCTTACCAACTCGCGTGGGGTCCTTCATGTCGTCGGCGTTCGTGCCATTGTATATCGTCGGTTTGAACTCTCCGACCTCCATCGCTGCGTTATCCTTCAACGCTCGGTCCCTACAAACACCGAACATTTCATTAGGCCATGATAATAACCCACACAATCATTATTCGCATGTGTCGTACATGGCGTAGCTCGTGACTTCCTGAATGGTCGAGTACAGCGTGGTCTTGCAATAGTAGCAGCTCTTGCCCGTGTTCTCCACGTACTGCGCGTGCTGCGCCTCCTCCGTCACGCATTCCCACAGTGGAATACCCATCTCCTGTGCCACGCGACGCGCCTGCGTGAGCTGCACACTCGCCAGCGATGGCGACACGCCGAGGCAGGCCGCTGTCGTCGATGGAAACACCTTCAGCACGAGCGCCGCCGCGAGCGACGAGTCAACACCGCCAGAGTACGCGATCACGTGGCTCACGGGCAGCAGATCCGCACGCTTAGTACACGAAGGAAGTGCTGCAGCGCGCGTGGCGATCGCGCGAAGCAGCCCATCGACCTGCTTCTGCATAGCGAATGATTGATCAAACGAAGGATTGTTGTGCCCCTTGTCAGCCTTTCCGGTTTTAACAGAAACCTCCGTCCTTCAAGATGTCGTATCAGATCTGAGAATCGCTCATCTCACTAAATACGCATGCGCACTTAGTGGACAGTCTAACAACGAATTCGATTGCCATCCCCACCCAGGGAGTCCACAGTGCACGAGACTTCGGAACCCTGCGCACAGTCGCAAACTACGTAGGTGCGCAAGACACCCAGCTTCTTCGTGATAAACGACTAAGAACCACCGCACCTTCGCTTCACAGTCAATCGACGCTGTACGGGTACTATCGCAATTTTCTGGCATCTTCTGGGCTCCAAACTGACCTCATTCTTTGGGGAAGGGGTACTATTCTCAATTTTACCCAATCAAATCACCGTATGAAATAGTTACCCACTGGAGGGGGCATTATTCTGCCCATCATTTAGCCAATCATCGCGGGAAGCTCCTTCCACGAACAAGTCGGCAAAGCTGAAGCACCGCGACTAGAACAGCGCGAAGAAACAGAGGCATTCGACGCCTCGCGTGTCGTCACGCGCAGTGCCGGCGGCCCATGTAAAGCGCTCTTCAACTCTCCATGATCATTGCGCTTTTCCCGGTCTCATTACCTCAACTCCGACGTCAAACAGCCTCAAAATGGCCCTATTACGACCAGCTCATCCGCCGCCTGTCTATACAGGCGGCACGACTAGCTCACCACGCAGACAAGAAGCCATCGCCATGCAGTCACCAGTCGTCCACACGCCGCTTGGTGACGACGCGCCGTCCTTTTCCGACGGCCACGTGTCCGTCACCACGCCCGACGCGTCGTCCACAGGCAACAACATTCCCATCATGAACCCGGAGCACCGCTCGTCGCTCGAGTTCCAGGGCGGTCCAGGCCACTTCGGCCAGTCCAAGATGTACGACATCCGCGTGGACCCTCTGCAAGACGATCGCGCGACCGAGATCAAGTTGCTGAGCGTCGCGAGGCCCCACATGCGGGCCTTCCACTACTCGTGGCTGTCGTTCTTCATCGCGTTCTTCGGCTGGTTCTCCATCCCTCCACTCATGCCGACCATCAAGAAACAACTCAACCTGTCGAAAGACCAAGTCGCCAACTCCAACATCGCCTCTGTATCCAGTACGATCGCAGGACGTGTGATAATTGGTCCGTTGTGTGATCGCTACGGTCCTCGACGGATCCAGGCCATGCTACTGATCGTTGGCTCTGTGCCTGTCGCGTGCGCAGCCTTTGCAGACAACTACACGGGCTTCATGATCGTGCGGTTCTTTATCGGCCTCGTTGGATGCACGTTCGTCGCGACGTCGTACTGGACGTCCATCATGTTCTCCAAGGAAGTCGTGGGCAGTGCAAATGCCTTGGCGGCTGGCTGGGGCAACCTCGGAGCTGGCGGCGCGTACCTCATCACGCCGCTGATCTTCGACCTCGTGACTCTCGACGGCTTGGGTATCTCAGACGATCTCGGCTGGCGACTCACACTGATCTTCCCTGCAGTCTTCATGGTTTTGGTCGGCGTGCTACTGTTCAAGTTCTCGGACGACTGTCCGCTCGGCAACTTCACCGACCTGAAAACGAGCAAGTCTCTTGGTGATGGTGTGGTCTCTAGTGCTCTGGATACGAGTCTGTTCAAACCCGGTGCTGCTGACTTCCAGGTCGCCCTGCGAGCAGTCATGAAGCTGCCCGTGACCTGGATCCTCGCGTTCCAGTACGCGTGCTCCTTTGGCGTCGAGCTCCAAGTCCACAACGTGCTGAGTCTGTACTACTACGAAGACTTCACGCGAGCCGACTGTGTGGTCGCGAACGCACAGAAGTGCCGCATCCTCACACAGACCAATGCCAGTCTCATCTCCTCGCTGTTCGGGCTCATGTGTACTTTCGCGAGAGCCATGGGCGGCTTCGCGTCCGACTACGCGAATCGCAAGCACGGCATGCGAGGCCGCATCGTCGTCCAGTTCATCGCGTTCGCTGGCCAGGCTGTGATCCTGTACGTGTACTCACAAGTCCGCACCGTCACGACGAGTATCCCGTGTCTGATCGTGTTCGGCATCTTCGTCCAAGCCTGCACAGGCACTACTTTTGCGATCGTGCCGTACGTGTCGCCTCGTTTCACTGGCGCGACCTCGGGCATCGTCGGAGCTGGCGGCAACGTCGGCGCGTTTTGCTGGGGCTTCCTCTTCAAGGGCGTGGGTAGCAGATCCAAGTCGTTTGAGTATCTCAGCATCTTCGTCGCTGCTGCTGCGTTGCTGTGTGGCATCACAAGCGTCGAAGGCGAAGGCTCGATGTGGCGACTCGCTCCTGGACGAAGGGCTCAACGGAATGGCTCCTCGCAGCGTCTCGTGCCGGCAGAACAGGCTACCAACTAGCTAGCCAGCACAGGTCTCACGTATTCATAATTTATTCTTCTCTGTACACTCACAAACCGTGTCTCAATCAAAATCTTGCTGTGAGTGGGTGCTGTTGGTCTGCTACTGGCTCTGCCGCTTGTGTGACTGATGTTTTCCACATCCCTTGAGCGGCTTCAGCTCGAGGCGGCGGTCGATGAGGAGGCAGTGGACTAGTTGACGCCCCGGTTATTGCTGGTAGTTTAGACAGTTGATCCGTACTCGCGTCATGCAGTGGGAGGCCGAGCTGCCGCAATTGATCCGTTCGATTCCGAGGTGAACTCGTGGCGTGCTCTTTGATAAACGAGTCCAGCGTGAGCTACATACACCAGCAGCGATCAGTCCCAAGCCTCCCAAACCCAGTAAATCCCACAGCGCCACGTACCGGCGCTTCTCGGAAGCGTCTCGCGCCTCGGGGCGCGTAGCTTGCAGGCGAATACTCGGTCTTTGTGAGCATTTTGTAGGTTTTCCGGCCCTTCTTCATACGAACTTTGCCTTCAATATCCGCCTGTGAAGGAGACGTCGGTGTCGTCACGTAGCGTGGGGACTCTTGATGGTACTGGAGCATGGCTCGCACTTCCTTCCGAGTGAACTCTCGCTTGATCATGTGCAAATCAAAGTCGGTCCCCGCTGAATTCAACTGATCGCCCAGTGAATCTAGTGCCGCTGTATCCAAACGCAGCGAACTGCCGTAGTCCGTTTCCGAGTCCTCCTCTCGTCCTTGGGTAGGAGAGCGAGGCGGCGACGAGACAGTGGACAATGCAAACGCCGACTGCATGCTCGAGCCTTTAGAGTCCATCGACAAAGACGGAAGTGGGGGCTTCCGGCGCGTAGACGACGCACGAGACGGCGTGAACGCCGTGGAGTCGTCCTGTTGAGCCAGTGCCTTGGTCTTGAGCTGGTCCTGGTGCTGCATCTTGGCAAATAGATGCTCGTAGAACTTGATCTTCTTACTGAGCGTGGCATTCATCTGCTCCACGAGCTGCTTCTCGTGCTGGCATTGACGGTTCTCCATCGTCAGTGTGTCGACCTGCTTGACCAGCTTCTCCAGCTGCGCGCTTTGATACCGTAGCTCCAGTTGGACGCGAAGGTTTTCTTCGATCGTGCGTTGCGTCGTGACGTCCAACTGGAGCCGCAGTTGCTTTTCCATATCATTTTGATGAGCTAAAATCTCACTGTCCTTCTCTTTCGTGAGTCGGTCGTGCTCAAACACGAGCTTGCGCTCCAAAAAGTGGATTTTCTCGTCCTTGTCGGCTGTGATCGTCACGACCAACGCATTCAGCGTCTGGATTTCGGTCAAAAGCCCTTCTTTCTGGCGCTGGAACTCTTGCATCTCACGCACCAGCGTCTCATTGTCGGCGATCTGCTGGTTGAGTCGCTCACAGTGGAGCTTCTTCTCCTCCCAGAGCCGTTTAAAATCCTGCTCTTTACAGGTCTCCACGGCGTGGAACAGTGGATCTCCTCGCTGTAAGATCGCGATGGACGCCGCTGTGTTTCTGCCGACTTCACTGAGCTCTGGTGAGCTGTTGATCGTCTGCAGAAGCGACGCGTTCACGGCTTCGTAGTCCTTCACTTTGTTCTGAAGCTCTTCGATGCGCTTGGACTTGAACGCCAGCACTCGCTCGCGGTCGTCGACGTTGATACCCATCGACAGCTTCAGCTCTTTGATTTCTTTCGCATAGTCTTCGCTTTCCTTGCGGAACCGTCCATTCTCCAGACGCATCCACTTGACTTCTTCTTCGATCTTCTGGTCGTACAGCGCCCGCAACGCCACGGTCTTGAACTTTTCCACGCCATCGCTGTCGCTGCCGAAGAAGTCGGACGCTTTGAACACATTCCCGGCCTCGCTCGCCATGATTGTCGTGTGGTTGAACACCGCTGCCTGTCAAGCAAACACACCTCCAAGCCTACGAAACCTATGGGTGTCCGTGCTGTATTTTTACAAGTGTATTGATTGGAACCGTGGCATTAATAGCCGAAATCCTGGCGCATAATCGGCGGAACGAACTCGTTGCCCGTGGCTCGACGGCCATCGCCAGCGTCTCCATCATCATCGTCACTCCAGGCGTCTTCGTCATTGCCTGTGGCTGCCTCAGCCTCTGTATTAGCCCCGTTATCCTCATCGTCGGCCGTATCCAATCGAATCGGCGTGGGCTTCCACTTCATGATGAGACCATCGCTCGCGCCCGTGAGTAGCTCGCGATGGGAGCGTCGGTACACGCAGCTTACGATCGGCTTGTAGTGGGCTGTGATGCGTGTGATAGGCTGTGCTCCCGCGTGGTCCTCACCGACATGCACGCGATAACTAGTGAGCTCACCGTCCTTTCCGTTCGGATGGAACACCATCGTGCCCTGCTGCGCGTCGCCCTCGTGGATGACCGCCATTTGCACGTTCCGCATCGTCTGCGTACTGTGGACGCCCTCATAATTCACAAAGAGATGGTCTCCAGTCGCTGCATCCCACAATCGCAGTCGATTGTCGTGGCTGCTGCTCAGTAGAAAGCGACCGTCCGGAGTGTACGCCAGTGAGTTCACGGCCGCCGAGTGGGCTCTCGCCAGTGAGACCGAGGCTGCGAGGTTCGGATCCGACCGCTCTTTCAACTGCTTGACTTTCTTCCCATCGCTCACTGAGCTGGTGGTGGTGCTTGTAGAGCCTTCTATACGCCGTCGCTTAAGCTTGTGGGCGGTTCTCGCTGCTGTCTCCAGCGACGTCGACGGCAGTCTCTTGACGTTTGTATACAGCGAACTGCGTCCTGGCACGTCCGCCTTGCCGTCCTGGTTCATACAGAACAGACACGCCGTCGCACCGGACCGTCGTATATCCCACATACGCATCTCGCCGCTGCGACTGCCCGTCGTGAGTTGGAATTCGTTGGTTTTGGACCACGCAAGCGACCACACTTCGTCTTGGTGGCCTAGCAGACTGTGGAGCGACGAGTCCGTGCGCATATCACACAGCCGCACTTCGCGGTTCGCTAATGCCGCCGCTATGAGCGTGTGGGTCGTGGAAATGGACGAGAACTTGGCGCAGTAGACCTTGCAATTGAACGCAAAGTCCAGTTCCATGGTGAACATCATCGAGTCCCAGACCTTGACGAGTCCATCAAATGAGCTGCTGATGAACATGCCGCCGTCCACTGGGTACCAGTCCAATGATGTGATACCGAACTGCAGTGCTTGCTGGTTCACAGGCTGCGAGCCGTTGGTTCTAGAGGACGAGGAAGAAGGCGTGTAGTTGTCTCGGTGGATGCGCTGCGCGATCACGGACGACACGGGCGGCAGGCGGTTGCCCGTGTCGTAGTGGTGGATGCGCTGACTCGTGCCCTGTGGATCGCAGGCGTCGTTGTCGTCCAGCATCTTGAGATCGTACAGATTGATCAATGATTTGGACGTGCCCACGAGTAAGTATCGCTCGTCGACGGGGTCCAGCTCCATGCTCCACACGCGCATGCCGCCGTCGTAGATGTAGTTGCGCGTGGACGCCTGTAGTGAACTGGCTTCCTCTCTGTAGATCGCATCCTGGAAGTCGTTGCTCAGCCCAAGGCCCCGCTCCGCGACGTACGTGAATGCGCTTGTGCGACGCCTCATCTACTTAAGCTCTTCGATGTCCATTGGGTTGAATATTGACATTTGCGGAAATCACATATATAGGCGGTTGTTGGATACGGTCTTACGTAAATAGACAGAACGTCTAAAAAGCTTCGATAATCGACGTCCTTGTCGAACCTGATGTTCGAGAACCTGGACTCGTTGGCGATCCAAAATTCGTTGGCGTTTTTTAGTCCCGGTTGAAGTCCATTTCGCCAACAGATCGCCACGTGGAATCATCATTGGGCCACGATCAATATGGAGCGGAAGGGTCCACTTCGCGGCGTCATTACGCTGCTCCTGCTTGTGCTCGCGACGCTTTCTGTAGCTCAATCGCAAGCGCAAGACTCGGTCTTTCGAGTGCTGCACTCCGTGGAAGAGGTCGAGGAGTCTATCGAAAGTGCACGCCACATCGCGGCGGTCGTTCTGCTGTCGACCGCGTCAGATGAAAAGCTTCGACAGCTCACGCTGCAGAACGAAGGCACGGGCGACGACGCGGCGCTTGTGATGGCCATCGAGGCGCAGTTCCCACACGTGAAGAAGATCGCGCGCAGCTTCGACGGCGCCGTGGAATTCGTGGTCGCCGATATCCCCGACACCAAGACGATCCAGAAAAAGTGGAACATTGCGACGTTCCCTGCGCTTGTGATCTACACGGACGCGCCCAAGAAGAACCCGTACACGGGTAAGACGTATCGCCAGTCGACGCTCACGCCCATGACGCTGCTCTCGCAGCCGCGTGAGCTCAAGAAGCTGCTGCGTGAGAGCATTCCGTCGACGTACGTGACGGAATGGAATAGCGAGAACGGCTTTTCGACGCTTGACGACGCGCAGAAGAAGTGGGCGAGCCAGAAGGAGGACAAGCTTGTGGTGCTGGTGAGCAAGCAGCCAAGCGCGTCGCCGCTGTTCAAGGCGCTGTCTGTGGAGTTTGAATCGCGTGGTTTGGCGTTTGCCTATGTGAACCACGAAGAGCCGATCGCTGAAGCGATCAAGAGCCAGTGGGGCGTTGAGAAAGTCCCGGCGCTCGTGGTGGTGACGGGGAAGAAGACGCTGGGCGAGCGTGTGGTGCTGCAGGACGACGCCAAAATGAAGGCGTTCGCGGACCTCAAGAGCTTTATTGAGCCGTTCGCTATGACAACAGGAGACAGTGCTGCGAAGAAGAGAAAGGCGGCAGACGCGAAGAAGAAGGAAGAAATGCCGTTCCTGACGAAGGACAACTTTGACGTGCAGGTGACCCAGTCCAAACTCGTGTGGATCCTCTCGCTGATGGACGCGGAGACCGAGGCAGCCGTGGACAAGAAGGCCTGGCGCAAGCTGATGGGTGATATCCAGAAGAAGTCGGGTATTGTCGCGCTGGGTGCTGTGAGCTGCACGAAGGATCCAGAGCTGTGTGAGGAGTACGGTGGTGCTGGAGTTGTCCGCGTGCTGCCGATCAAGCAGGACCCTGCGACTGGTGAAGTCGAGCGTGATGAGATCCTGGAAGAAGTCTTTACGTCGGTCGAGGATGCGAGGCAGCCAGCGGCGGACTCTCTCCCTAGCGTTGTGCCTGTCATGGGCTCGTCGGCCGAGCTGAACGCGTTCGTGTCGCGAGCGATGGCTACGAAGGCCATGCCTGTGGTGCTCGTGACCAGCAAGAAGGAGTCATCGCCGATCCTGAAGGCTCTTGCCTTGTCGTTCCCGTCGCAGAACATCGCGGTGGGTGTTGTATCGGACGAGGACCCGCAGATTCGACACCAGTTCAGCTTGTCTCCGTCTGCCAAGACGTCGTTCCTCTGCCTTGTCGCGGTGGATAAGGAACAGATGAAGGACCAGCCAGCGAACACGGCGCCTTTCGGCATCATCACGTACGACAAGAAGACCATGGGCCCGCTCAACTACGCCAACATGGTGCGCTACCTTATGAGTGTGCTGCAGCAATACCCACACCCGAAAGACGCCGCGACCACAGCAGATGCTGCCCCGTCGGACTTCATTTCAGCTGACGACGTGCAGCTCGAAAGCGACGGACTCGTTACCGTCCCATACCTGCGCAAGGACAACATCGACTCGCTGTGCGGTGGCAACAAGATCTGTGCCATTGGGTTCTTTGAAGGCCATGTCGACACGCTGAGTGACGAGGAATCGCCGCTGGCCAGGTCTGTTGCCGTGCTTCGTGAGGTCGCGACAAAGTCGAAGAAGGCTCGCCAGCCATTTGTGTTCATGTGGACGAATGGCAAGTGTCAGAGTGCCTTTGCCGAGTCGTTTGGCGTCGGCGCGTTCCAGATGCCGACGGTTGTGGTCTACTCGCCTTCCAAGGGACGCTACGCGACCAACGTCGGTGTGTTTGACGAGGAAAATGCCTCAGCATTCCTTCGTAGTGTGCTTTCCGGTAAGATCGCGACCGCTCCACTGAACCAGGTCGGCGAGTGGCGCGACGAGTGCAGCCTTGAGGAAATCAGCGTCGACGCCAATGCTGCTGCTGAGGCTGAGGCCGACGAGGACCTGGGCGATTTGCTGAGCGAGATCATCGGCGACGAAGAGAACCAGCGCCGTCAACTGGAGGAGGAGCTCGCGAAGGAACGCAAGGCCAGCAAGGCGAAGGGCGAGGGCAAGTCCAAGAAGAGCAAGACCAAGAAGAAGAAGGGAAAGAAGGGCAAGAAGAAGAACAACGACGACCACGACGAGCTCTAGAGTGCGTGTGTTCCGCACGAAGATTGCCACAAGCGGCATTTTTTCGAAGGTCGATTTTTCGAATGTTTCTCTCAGCCAATCATATCTAACGGTGTGTTGATTGGTGTTAATCCAATAGATTTGATTCTACATTTTGTCCAATCCAAATTCTGGGTTCAAAGTCAGTTTGAACTTCATTGCATTTGCGGCGCACTTCTCCAAAAATGGAGCTCACCGAGTCGAGCGGCGCGTACGAATTCACGCCAAATGAGAAGCCGGAGGTGCAGGTACGAGCGTAGTTACAAGGCACATGGACGGCACTATGTTGCGACACGTCGCTGAGTAATTTGCGTGATCAGGATCCGTTGCAAGGCGAGTTCTGCCTCCAGAGACTCATTCTGGCAGGCGATGTGGAGCGTGTGGAGCAGTATCTGCGTGAAGGCGTGTCTGCCAACCCACTGACGATCCGGTGGAAGAATTTGAGGAGCAGACGGGTACGAAAAGGGCTGGACACTGTATTTGATTGCTCCATTTCGCTCACAGTGAATACACATGCCGACGACAGTACGACTGGTATCCGCTCATCTGGGCGGTGACGAGCGGCTACGTTGAGATGGTGGAGCTACTCATTCAGCACGGCGCGGACGTGAACTTTGAGGGCGTCATTGTGGTAAGTGGCATTAAGCAAGCTACACGTGTGTGCAGTTTTTGAAGGTGGTTTTGTGTTCCTGTGATCACTAGACGAAGGCCAACTACCCGATGGTGCTGTTTCTGCTTTTCATATTTGGGGCTGAATTACTCAACACTGATATGTATGAGCTGAGTATTAGGGGGCCAATTGATGTTCTCGTGGCGAGGTTACAAGCCTCTACGTGCTGCTGTCCCGCAGGGGCAGCACAAGATCGCAGAGGTCCTGCTTCGTCATGGCGCGTGCCCCATTTCCAGTGTGGTCAGTGACGGCAAGGAGGCTGTGGTGGTGACTTGTTACCAAAGAGAAACACTGATTGAAGATCGTGGGGTTTTCTAGGTGAGGGAGGACAGGACATTCAACGCGCCGAGTACTGGCACGAGGTGGCTCTCGACTGGTTGACTTGCAGCGAGCCTTTGATGTACACAGCTATCCGGCGTCAGGATGTGTCGATGGTTAGGCTTGTTCTCGAGCATGGTGCCTCTGGAAACGCTCCAGTTAACTGGGACGGCATCGGCTACTTGTGCGTTGCCGTTTATGAGAAAAGGCCGTCCATTGTCGACTTGCTGCTACATTATGGCGCCGACGCGAACGCGAAAACGAATATTCGGGTGGGTGCAAGCTCTTGTCTACTCCAAGCTTGTCCACTGGTTTGACGGTGATATGGACTCGTAGAGTACGACGCCGCTCATAGCAGCAGCTCGGGCATCCAGGAATTCGGTTGAAATGGGTCAGCTCCTGCTGGACCGTGGAGCACAGTTTGATTCGCACGAAACGGTTTGTGTTCTCGTCTCCTTCCGTTACCCAGTGAATCACACCTTGCATCTGATTATTAGATATTTTGCATTAAAATGCATAGCACGAAGAAAGTGGCAACCAGAGCGCTCTCCAAGCTGCTATTATCAAGAACAACATTGACTTCGTGCGCTTGTTGCTACTGTCCGGCGTCAACGTCAACGCAGACGCTGTTCTTGGACTCGCCGCCAACGTCCAAAACGTCGCGATCGTCGAAACACTCTTGTGCCATGGAGCCATCGCCGACATCATCTTCAAGAACGTACGAGATTACAGTGTTGTTGTTCTCGAACGCTTTGACTCATCAGCTCAATGACGGATCATATATCGCAGGTGACGCCATTAATATATGCTGTCGAAAAGCAAAACGAAGATATGGCGCATCTGCTCTTTCGCCACGGCGCCTCTCCTCACGTCCGTGTTTTTGGTCCTCCTTCAACGGGTCGGGAGCCTCAAGTACGTAGCTCGCCTTGTTTGCTTCGAACGTCCACCCCCTGGTTATTGACGGTGTGTGTGCGTGGCCTATGTTTGTGTGCTTGTTTGCATCATTTTCAGATCAGTCTTTCCGCTATGCAACATGCGTTCGCGCACGGCGCGTCTCCTCGCATGCTGTTGATTCTGCAGGGTCTCGATTCGGAGCCAGAGCTCCGCCAGTCAACTCCATTTGCTATTTCGGCAGCTCCTCTCGCTGAGAAAGTCGCGAAAATCGACTTGGACGAGGCGAAATCAACGGTTCTACCCTGGGCGACGCAAGTCGAAGATCCCTCGTCAAAAAAGCTGAAGCAAACGCTTTCGTTGACTACGATGCAAGCGACTCCATCGAACCGGGCCCTTGCCGTCTCGTCGGACGAGCTTCGAATTAAGTGGCTTCTGTGCGACCGAGACCTCCGCATGAAGAAGCAAACCACAGCGTGCTGGTGTGAATGGCTCCTCCTCACGGATACCAGCAGAGACAACGGCGGTACCGTGCTGTCACGAGGCAAAACGGACTGGTTTCAGCTGGGAGTCAGCAGCCCGTCCACGTGGCTATCAGACTGGCACAGCCAGACATTCTCGCTGCACCAATCGAGCCGTGAGACAAAGCGAGGGACTCCATCTGAAAAACGCTCGCAAGGGGTGAATCACTCGCTACTGGCTTGCAAGCTTCGATTCCACGTCAAGATCCCAAGCTCGGTGCCATTGATGAGGTGAGTGAGACCGTGTAGATACTTTGCTACCCAAAGCGACGCCCGAGAGTAGTAACCAACCTGACTGATGTTTCGCAGCCATACCGTGGGCAGCGCATGGTTCCCACTCAAGCATCTCGATGTGACCGCAGCGCCAGGTTTCTCGGCGCCGTTCCTTACGAGCATTTGGTGCAAGGGCACGCCGGTGGGCACGCTTGCCTTTGAACTGGTGTATTAGAAAAAGAATCTTCGCACTTTCAGAAATTTTGGCCAATACATTTCTTGATAAAATATCGAATGATTTGGTTAGCCAATCATCATTTGTGGGTACCTGAAATCTTACCGACACTTCAGTCATTTTTGAGTTGTGGACAAAGTTGCCAGTCAGTCTGCAAAATGGACGACACGACGGAAGATCTCGAGCGCAAGCTGCAGAGCAAGACCCGCTCACTGTATGAGTTCAAGCCCAGCGCCAATCTTGACAGAGCGGTATGAGCTGTTACTATAGCAAGCGCCGTCTGAATCTAGCCATTTGAAGTAACGTAAACTGTGATTTTAGGATCCTCTAGGCGGTCGGTTTTGCTTGCAAACCTTGATCGTGAACGGAGATCTGGCCAGTGTGAAGATCTACTTGCAGAGTGGCGCGTCTCCAAATCCAATGACCATCCTCTGGAGGAACGAGAAACACTTGGTGGTGAGACTTTTGCTCAGGAACCTGTGAATCCCAGAAGCTCAATTGTAATCGTGTAACAGTTTGACTGGTTTCCGCTGCTGTGGGCCGTGACGAGTGGACACACCGAGACGGTCAAGCTGCTGGTCACGTATGGAGCCGACGTGAATGCTATTGGATCCAATGTCGTGAGTCACCAGCTTGATACTCTGTCCACAGCTTCAATCTAACACCAGTGATACACGCAGGTGATGGCTACACGCGATGTGCCTGCTTTTCAGAGTGAGTGCGACTGTGTCGCTTACTCGTTATTGTCGATATTAAGACATACCGTGTGTGTGTGTGTGTGTGTGGCTATTAGCTCATGTTTGGAAGCCAGAGTGCCGACGAGACTACATGGCTCTCCGCGCAGCCGTGGAGCAGAACAATCTGGATATGATACGGACGCTTCTCGAGCTGGGCGCGAATCCAGAAGCTCACCAGGTAAGTCCCACGTCGTCTCCTGCGTGCCACACAGCTGACTAAGGGTTGAACTTGAATGATAGAGCCATCACCGGAAGATCTTTCTCTGGACGGAGTATCGGACAGCGCTCTTTTGCGAGACGCCTGTGCTGTACGATGCTGTGGCCCGTAGCGATTCCGTCCTAGTTGAGCTGCTGCTGAGCCACGGTGCTAGCGCGAAGTTGCCAACGTGGAACAACCAGTATTCGTCGTACCTTTACACGGCAGTGCGTGCGAGTCAACTCAAGATCGTCACGCTACTATTGCAGTATGGCGCGGATCCCAACGACCGACGAGAGAGATGGGTGAGTTTTTTACGTTGGAAAGATAGCTCTTAGTCTTGACTCTGAAGCATTTTTGTTCAGGGAAGCACACCTCTCATCGCTGCCGTGCAATCCGAGACTCACGCCTACGAGATGGCAGAGGCATTGATCCAGCACGGCGCACGAGTCGATCTTCGCCAGGTTTGCAAAGCGATGGAATCGTAGACGGATACAGTGATGCTGTGTGAACCTAACATGATCTGCTTCGATGTAGGTGGAGGAAGGAGAGAACGATGCGCTCACGTTTGCAATCCGGCAAGGGCGTGCGGACATCGTACGACTGCTGCTCACGCACGGAGCCAAAGCCTCTGCGGTTGGCGAATATCCTGTGCGTTCAAGTGTGTGCTTTGGGTATGGTGGCGTGCAATTGAATCTCTGACGATTATGATAAAGGCGCCTCTTCAAATCGCAGTTGAATGGTACAAAAAGTCACCAGCGGACGTTGAGATCGTGCGGCTGCTGCTCGACTATGGTGCTCAACCAAATGACACCAAAACCGGTGAACTGGAGCCTCTCTGGGTTGCCGTGGACAAGAAAAAAACCGCCGTCGCCTCGCTCCTCATCGAGAGAGGAGCACACGTGGAGATCGTGCATGGGAAGGTGAGTTCCTCGTATGGTTTGATGAATACCGGTACTAGTAGCTAGACACGACCCTTACGCTATATTGCATTTATGTAGGCGTCGCTGTTGAAGCTTGCAGTTGAAAGCCGCCAGGAAGATATGGTGGAACTGCTGATTAATAGCGGGGCATCGACTACCGTTCGTGTTTTCTCAACTATAGGAACAGGCCACTCGGTACGAAACCGTGAAGAGGAACTTGTTGGCACTGGGTGTATCCCCCCTCACGACTTGACTATTTATGTATTTTGTCTGGACAGGCATGTAGCTCGATATCTCGTCTATCTCCTTACATGTGCCCTCCACGGATCTTCGACTTGATTCAACGGTCAACTCAACGTGAGTCGAACACAGTACCCCAGTCGGAGAACCGACCACCGCCAAATTTCGACGAACAAAAGATGCCACTGCCTACCTGAGTTCAAGACAACGGCAAGTCGTCTGCGGTGCGCCAACTCGATCCAATTCGTCCATTGGCACCGCTCAAGCCAGGTAGTGCGAGCCGCGCTGGTCTCACGAGATTCGTCACGTCAGCGATGCTGCAGATCTCAAGGGCTGTGTGCCATGTTCCAGCTTCGTCAAACCGCTCGTACTTCTGCGAGTGGGAGCTCGTAGCGAACGCAATGGCGACGGATGCGAGAGTTCCCAACCATGTCAATGGGCACAGGGAGTTCATGAAGGGCGGCGTGGTTCTCGCCAGCGGAAGGACGGGAGTTTTCACGCCCTGTGAGAGTGTGTCTGACGGGACTTTCGTAACGTGGTTTGACGAATCCATTCGCCTCACGACTGCCACGGACGAGAATGTTAGAGGCAAAAAGTCGATGGTTCCGTTCACGGAGAAGACACTCGCGAGTCCTCCGCAGTGTCTGAGGACCTGCAAGTTTCGCTTCACTATCAAGGCATCGACTGTCGTGCCTGGAATGAGGTGCGTGTGGACATTTGCAGTGTGTTGGTCGTGCTTTAGTGACGCATGATGTTGTGGTTTATAGTGAGAAGGTGGGGACTGCGTGGTTCTTACTGCGGTACTTGGACGAAACCGCTCCATCCGGAATCAAGGCGGCCTTCATCACTGAACTCGTCTGCAAAGAGATCAGCGTGGGCTCGCTGTCCTTCGAGATCACTCGCTGAATCGCGCGCTTGAATATCGATCCTCTATGTTCATGCTCTGATTGTCGTGGCTCTGAAAAAGTGCTAGGGTATTGACTGTCTGTTCTAAACATACTTCCAAAGTATTTATTTAGCGTTCAAAGATCGATGTGTCCACATAAAACTAGGCTTCCTGAAAGACAGCATTCGGAAGAGGCCTTGATGAAAGCTTCGTTTCGGAAGAAAAACCTGAAATAACGATAAAAATGGGTCCATTTCCAAAACTTCAATTTGGATCAGTCTGGCAAACACATGACGTAAACCAAAACAAGCTATTCATCCAAAGAGCTCACGAAGGAGACCGACCGCAGCGCCGGAACTCAACAAACGTCTCTCACTGCCAAAGACACATCGCAACACCACAGTCTACTACCCTCTCCCTACCATGGAGCAGCTCTACGCCAACACCATCAGCCAGCCAGCGCGCGCCAGTGCGTCTCCCTCCGTGTTGATTTTGGGCAATTAGTCTCCTGCTAACTGACGTAATCTGTCTGCTTTGTGTGTGTGTTTGTGTATCGCAGTCGCGTGGCTGTGTCTGTTGAACAACCACAAGTACGAGTACACGTACGTGAACCTGGGTAAGGGCGAGTCGCGCAAGCCAGAGTTCAAGAAGAACGTCAACCCCATGGGCAAGGTACCCGTGCTGCGCGACGGCGACTTTGTGCTCACCGAGAGGTAAGAATTATGGGTATTTTACAGGGTTTCACGGTGCTAAACTGATCGTGATGCTTGTCTTGTGAATACTATAGCCACGCCATTATGGTGTACCTGGCGGACAAGCACGGCTGGGACCAGTGGTACCCGAAGGACCTCAAAATCCGTGCCCGTGTGAGTCTCTCTCTCTCTGCTGTCCTTTCCTTATGAAATCTAACGCTGGTAATTTTTCCTGTAGATTCACGAGTACATGAACTGGCACCACCACAACGCGCGTCTGGCGTCGACGGAGATCTTTGCCAACCACCTTCTCACCAACATGGGCCAAGGCTCGCCGGAGATCGAGGCCAAGAAGAAGCGCGAGGGCAAGACCGTCGACGGCATCCTGCGCATGCTCGAGTTCTGGCTGAGCAACGGCAACCAGTGGCTTTGTACGGCGTCGTACCCGTCGCTCGCTGACATGTCGTGCTACAACGAAGTCGTGCAGCTCGAGGTCATGGGGCTGCTCAAGCACGCGGACGCCAAGTTCCCCAAGTTCGCCGCCTGGCTTAAGCGCATGAAGGTACGCATTAGGAACATAGCTACTGTTTCTACTAGTATGGAGGTGTCTAACTGTATGCGTGGCTTCCATGTAGACGCTCCCGCACCACGACGAGCAGCTCGCACCCATGATGAAGTTCTTCAACCGCTTCCAGCTGTCCAAGTTGTAAAATGCCGCCTCGGACTGTCTACGAGTGTAGATTGTACTGACAATAGGGGCTACTTTCGTAAATACACATGTTGTACTGTGATTGGGGTATCTGATTCGTTGAAAACCTTGATTATAATTTCAGCCAATGAGTGAGCTGATACTTTGGCATTTAGTGGTCCAGTGGCGCCGTTCCCGTGAGAAGCTCCACAGAAACCATCACCCGAAAGCAACAACCGAGTAGTGATCATGTCCTCCACGACGGTGCGCAAGGCCGCCGGCAACATCTTCCAGGTGCTCACACCTACGCGTAACTACGGTCTTGGCGCCAAGGTGACGCGCGGTATCTGGAAGCGCTTCCCAGAGCCGTCCTACTGGGAGGTCACGCGCGTGCAGCCGTCGCCAGATCTCAAGCACGGAAAGGTCTACGGCCGCCTCACCTTCCGCGGTACGGCGCCTATAACTGCTGCTGCTGATGACTGTACCAGAGGACGTCTAGCTAATGAGTTTATGTGTGTGTTTTTCAGGCAAGACGGACCCAGTGGAGAAGCGCATCAACGGTCCTCTGAAGAAGGACTGGCACTTTTCGAACTAGATTACTACCAAGCGCGGCGGTGGCGGTCACACTCTGGGAAAGCGCGTCGTCGATGATTGAACGAATAGAGTGAAGAAAGCTGTTGGCGTGTGTACGTTTGGTGCGGTGTTGTGTGCTCTGTAGTGTGACGCGCCGCGTTCACACGCCTCCGATTTGTCGCTCGCCGTCTCCAGTGACTCACTGCATATGAAGAGGCCCTCACAAGCCCTCTGGCAAGTGCTGATCATCAAATATCGACTCCATTGTACGTCGAAGTACCAGTACAGGATCCGCCAGAGTCACCTTACGCCAGACGTTCGGCTGGCCATTTGCTATCGCATGCTCGGAGTCGCACTGTGTAGTGTGGTCCGCCCGCTTACCGTGCTTACGGTATCCTCCATATCGTCGTCTCCTCAGTCACGTACAACACCTGGGTCTTATCGCAAGCAGATCCTCGTTTTCTTTGTTCTTTCCTGTTGCGGTTGGCGTCGCATGCTCCCGCTGTTACGCGATTCACCAGTCTATTCGCACACCAGCTAGAGAGCAACTGCAGCTTGCCGATGCCTCCCGAGACACAGGTTGTTACTGTAAAGGATACCCATCAGCGAAGCGACGCCGAGAAGTCAGAACAGCATGCCACTCACGGATCAGAATCTGCAGCGGCATGATCCAGAGGTGGTGTGAGACGGTGAAGATGATGAAGATAAGGCAGATGATGCGCAGGACAGCGTCGTGACCGCACCAACGGGCTGCATTATTCCGCGGTCGATCAAGCGCTTGATGGTCGCGATCGTCATGGTCTGGGAGCTCTTCGTCGCATCGTTATACGCCACGGCTTGGAACACCTTAGCCCCGGGACGTACCAACTTTTCGAGCTGATGCAGGACTAAAAATGCCCACGGCCACAAGCGCACGGAGCATCAGGGGCAACAACGTTATGTTTTTCAAACAAATCAGCTTGAAACGTTCGAAAATTGCAACGAGAGCAGGGTTCAACGCACTGAGTAAGAAAGGAAAAGCAAAAGTTTCAATATTGCAGCCACTGCTGTTTTACGAAGCGAACGTATTGTACCAGAGGCCTTGACACAACAAATATAGAAAGGATCGACTCATGGCAGCAAGCGACGTCGACACACATACACAAACACACACACAAACAGAGCAAGGGACTCACTCGGCTCAGTTGTAGCCCTCCTTGTCGTAGCCGTAGCCGTAGTCGTAGTCATCGTGCTTGGTCT